>JAPYYV010009012.1:5102-17312 GCA_030522625.1 Copidosoma aretas | reverse complement strand
TGCAAGGAAACACAGAACAACAGCAGCTCACTTTGATATCACAACTTTGTGGTTCCATTGTGGCTGATGCTTGGCCAGGAGTAGAACAGTTAGAGTTGTTTAATAAAATGGAATTGATTCAAGGACAAAAACGAAAAGTTTGTAAAAGTACTTTTACATTTTAGGAGAAACATTAAACCAACAATACTATTTTGTATTCTAGGTTAAAGAAAGACTGAGGCCTTACGTAAAGGATCCTTATGCATGTGATCTACTGGACAAACTGTTGATTCTGGATCCCGGCAAAAGATTTGATTCCGATTCGGCATTAAACCATGACTTTTTTTGGACTGATCCCATGCCTTGTGATCTTAGTAAAATGTTGGCGCAGCATACTCAAAGTATGTTTGAATATTTAGCTCCACCAAGGAGAGCGGGACACATGCGTAATCCTCATCATCCAGTGCCTACAGGACCAACTAAACCCAGCTCTACTGTAGCAGATACAAGCTATCAAGACCGTGTTTTTTAGCAAATTCATTGTTATAAGCAGAACTTTAATTTTCATCAGTGAGAATTGACTAATTCCATCTGCTTGACACAGATGCTTGTTAATTGATTTTTTCGGAACTATAGATAGTTTATGTTAATAATGTTCCTGATAGTCATTTATTAGGAAATTTTTACATTTTAAATGATAAAATTTGTGGTTACCTTATGTATAGTCTCTGATTACGAATAAGGAATTTTTCATCTGGAGTTATATTCTTTTCATTCAAGTGGTTCAAATCTATCTACTGTAAACTACCTACACTCATTAATTTCATCGTTATCATAAAAAAATTATTTAATGTGTAGCATATGCAAACAAAATTAAGAAATTCCATAAGTCATTACCAGATTTTTCAAAAATGTTTTTTCACAACACGTCAACACGTGTTACTTGAATGTACTTGTGTCTAAATACATTCATTGAATTCTATTAAAAACAAAATTAGAATATTAGAGTCTCCCTTTAGGTGGAGATATTTTTATAAAGATCAACTGAACTAGTAAATGCAATATTAAAACACCGAAGTACGTAAAATGGTATTAATTTATTTGAAAATGAATTGTATGGTGATATACTTTGTTATTTTTACTTAACTGTAAAAAATTAAGTAATTTTCTAACTACATTTTAAGTTGATAAAGAATACGGGTTTGAATAAAAAAAAAGTCTGTCCAATGAACGAATTAAAAATTTATTGTAACAGTATTAACTAGTTTCTATCTTCAATTGCTGTTTATTCGAAAATTGGTTTTTTCAAGGTTCTAGTTTTTAGAGAGTAACTTAAGTATTATATTTTTGTCTTTGTATGCAAAATCAGAATATGGGCGTCGTTGGTTTTTCATATCCTATGGTTACACACCTGATAAAATAAAATCTTAAAGAATCATTGCTCATTTCACTTCAAATTGAGATTGAGAATACAGTAGCTGAAATATTAATTTTAATATTGTATTATATATGATTTAATGCAAATTTATTTTTGAATAAAAATATTCTTATTTTTTACTCGTTAGTTTGAAATTAATAAAAAAAGGTGCATTGCCAAACTTCGCAATATCAATAGCAGATCGATAGTAATTAAATAAAATACTCGTAAGACCCAACTAATCAATGTTAAAAAAATAACTTTATCATTTGTCGCACAACCTCAAGAAATACCAAGTATTTTTCTGCAGATGAAATAAAGATAACAGTGAAATTATTTTAATGGCTAACTGTATTTGTAATTTGTTAATACGTGTAATTATTTTTCAATCTAAGAACTCTTGTAATGTAAAATCGTATAAAATAAGTATCAACTTTCAGCTTTTGGGAAGCACTTTTCGAACGGTATCTTATTTCAATTTTTTGGGGATCATCAATCACCTGTAATTTTGGATTTACTTTTACGAGAAAACAATAATTTATTATTGTTTTGTCATACTACTGCACCAAGCCACAAATCTGTTGGTAACACAAAAAAAAACAAATATTGCTATATTACCGGTACGGGCGTCGTCGAATCGATCGGTCGATCGTCGAGTCGAAGAGAGACACCGACGACCGACGACGCGACGACTATGAATACCTAGTATGAATGAGGGTATGCTATAGAAATAACGAACGCCAATTTGTGTTTATACACGTATATAAGTCCTTTTTTTTCACGTTTTTATGCGCTATTATGCTTGAAGCTTTGCTCACTTTAGCTCGTTAGTCGTCAATGTAATATCGTCGCTCGTTTTTCTTTCTTATTTCCCCCGATGCGTGTGCAAAGTGCCTTGGTGTGGTTGTGGTGTCGGTTCGATTGTTCGTAAACACTTTCGGTACCTGTGTCCTGTAACTGATTTTCGTCAGTGTTCATTCATTGATAAATTTCGCGCTCGAACGAGAAGACAGCTTTTTCACGGATTTTGGAGATCTTTTCTCTTTTGTGGACCAATTACTTACTGGGCTTGCATTACATAGGTACACGTGAAGTGGACTTGTGCCGGACCTGGAGTTAACCTTCCTCTTTTTCGGAGCTACTCGTTATTAAAAGGTAAATCATGTCCTACTGTGGTACACTGAAAATTGAATTAAAGTACTTCAAATTTCTGAGCACTGTCTTTTGTCGTATACCGTGTGTTTTTTTTCCAACTTGTTGCTATTCTTGTCATCAAATGTCATTTTTCGTAGACTTGCTTCATCTTGTTAAGTGTGAGGTAGTTATTTATGGACAAATTCCTTGTTGCAACCGACAAAATCAAAATACATTTTTCATACTTTTATCTTGTTTTGATTTGATGAAACAGTAAATTCATATTTCAAACACGTTCCTTACCTCTTCCCCGGAAAAAATCTTGTTTATACATGAGTGTGCATGATTCATGGTACAAGAACTGTCTTAATGACTAGAGCAACACGTATTTTTAAATAATAGATGATTTACTCATAGTTTCCTTTTTTTTGAATATTTTAAAAATAACTGGAGAAACGATTTTCAATTGTATCTTTTACAAGTTATGAGTTGTACAGAGTTCTCATCACAAGATAAAATAACTCATGTAAATGTACATTACAATCTTATCATTTTTTTTATGGCTATAGTGGTTGCAACATTTTTAAAACATGAATAGGTACATATATGTATTTCTAAAATTGTCTTATTTTCTTTGCTGTACATTTTTCTGAAGACTAAAAAGTTTCTCTATATTATAGTCTGTGCTACATACACACACATACACATTTATAAAACAAATTTATTGAAATCCATTAATTTACTTTTAATTAATACAACTATAGCCATACACTGCTTGTGATATTTTAAGATAAGAAAAATATGTTATGAAATCTGTTCTCCTATTTCTTTAAAACTTACATTTGATATGTGAGCATTAACATTTCATGATTATATTGGTGATGGTTTTCTCTTATTAGTCATCACATGAAAAAACAAAAATATATAGTCCCAAAAACAATAATCAATGGAAACTGATAAGCATTCATCGGTAATGTATAGGTTTGACATGGAATCACTAATGAAATACAAATATTTTTTTCCAATAATTATTTTTTTTTTCACTGTTTACCATGTAATGTGTTTTTGCGGTCATTTGTGCAGTCCAATTTTAAAATTCAAGCATGGACGTTCAAATTGATTTTGTACTCCCAATTTCTTAGTTTTGTGATAAAAATTTATTACTAGTGTTTTATAGAAACGTTTAAATTTCAGAGAGGAATCAAAATGGGTTGTGCAGCAAGTTCTAACAGTGATAAAGCAGCAGTAGAAAGGTCCAAGAAAATCGACAAGACTCTCCGTGCTGATGGGGAAAGAATTGCTAACGAGGTAAAGTTACTACTACTCGGAGCTGGAGAATCTGGAAAATCTACAATAGTAAAGCAAATGAAAATCATCCATGAGACTGGATACAGTTCAGAAGAACGTGAACAATTCAAGTCAGTCGTCCATAGCAACACCATCCAGAGCTTAATGGCAATCATTCGTGCTATGGGTCAGTTGAAAGTAGATTTTACAGATCCTGGCAATGCAAACGTAGCAAGACAGTTTTTTACTATTGCACTGTCTCTTAAAGAAGGAGAATTAAACAGCGAATTAGTGCAATTGATGAAAAGCTTATGGCAAGATGCTGGCGTTCAACACTGTCTTACTCGCAGTCGTGAGTATCAGTTGAATGACTCTGCCGCGTATTATTTAAATGCCTTGGATCGGATAACACAACCAAATTACATCCCCACTCAGCAAGATGTCTTGAAAACTAGAATAAAGACCACTGGAATCGTCGAATCGCGTTTTTCTTTCAAGGGATTGCAGTTTAAGATGTTTGATGTCGGCGGTCAACGATCAGAGAGAAAAAAATGGATTCACTGTTTCGAAGATGTTACTGCGATCATATTCTGCGTTGCTTTAAGTGAATATGATTTGGTCCTTGCAGAAGATGAAGATATGAATCGCATGATCGAATCGATGAAATTGTTTGACTCTATTTGCAACAGCAAGTGGTTCGTAGATACATCTATTATCCTGTTTTTGAACAAAAAAGATTTATTCGCAGAAAAAATAGTCAAAAGTCCACTGACAGTGTGTTTCCCAGAATATAAGGGACAAAACAATTTTGAGGAATGTACTTCCTACATACAAATGAAGTTTGAAAATCTCAACAAGCGCAAAGAACAAAAACAAATGTATACACACCTCACGTGCGCCACAGATACAAACAATATTCAATTTGTATTTGATGCTATAACTGATATCATCATTGCAAATAATCTTAGCAGCTGTGGCTTGCTTAGTTAAGAATCTTGTTGAAACTGCTTCATGGGAATTATATAATTTATCCATGGTTGGTTATATGATGAAATAGCAATCATTACACGAAATGCGAAATAGACCAAAATGCAATTTAACAATAGCCATTCCAGTAATACATCGTTACGATACAACGCAAATGCATGACAATAGAGATCAACGTATATTTCTGAAATTGACGGAATTGATAGCAGATTAAGAATCTCAAGAGTATATTTTGGTTGAAATTTATTGTATAAAGTTTAAAAAAAATTGATTTCTATTATCTTAACTTTGATCTTAGACATTATCAAACAGTTAAATGGTTCGAAAAAGTATTTCAGTAAATACCCGTCTTACGCCAACTTTATAAATGAAGAAATATAATTAGATACATTATTTTAAAGCTTTTATTTAACATACTTAGAATGCATGATAAAACCGATAATCATCGAAAATGCAAAGATAACTGAGTTATAAGCTTGACTAGACTATTATATAGAAATCTAATTATTTACTTACCTTATGTAACTAAACTTATCCATTACAAGCTATATAATTTATCATCACAATAACGATTTAATCTCTTTAAGATATTTTTCAACAGTTCTATGTTCAATATTTTTTTACTTCATAAAAAATCTTAGTTCTCGAAGAAGTACCTATTTTGCGGTGTGCACTACTAATAGAAACAAGTATTTTTAATACAATTTTATACCAATGATAAATATTACATGAACAGTGATCAAATAACTTTTGTTACTACTTTTTACAACAGCATAGCAAGTATATTATATAAAAATATTGTTATTAAACGCACAAAGCGTACAAAAGTTCACCTTGCCATTTAGATATTAAAAAAAAAACGTTACAATGAAAATAACATCAAAATTGTGAATGTAAAAAAAGACTTAGAGAAGCACAATCTAATAGTGTTATGACATTTTTCTAATTTTATGCCTGTAAATACGAAACACGCGAAAGTTTATGAAGCTATAAGAGCTATAGTACGATTTTTATATTAAAAACATTTTTATTACTTATATTTTTAAAAACGTACTGTATTTTATAAATTATGTGTAATAAATTTAATAAAAAATTATCTCGAACTTCTTATTTCCCCCGTAATTTTATTGCCGAAAGTAGCCTAACTCAGAAATGTCAGTTTCTGGTGTAAGGGGCAACTAAAAGCTGCGATGGATTCTTCATATACATAGATATGTAATCGTAAAAACTTGACTGGGAAATTAGTATTTTAATAAAAACAATGCGTAAAAATGAAGGCAGATATTTTATTTTTTACTACTGACGCAATTACTTGTGTTAAAGTTCCTATGACTAAATCATTCATACAACAATTAAAAACTTATAAAATATCAATAGGTGTATAACATGTTTCTTGCAAACTAATTGTATAATATGCAATAAATTTGCCAGTTGTACAATGTGTTATAAAACAAATTTTTTTCAATACTTAGGAATCAAAAAGGTAGATGTAAAAAAATTTATTCTTAAACTAAGATACTAATAATAAAAAGATACACTTTTTTACAAGTTACACATTTTCAAAATGCATTCTTAAAACAATAAATAATGCTAATTTACAAAAATTATAATTTTACATGCATAATTTCTGAACAGAATTGCAAATACTTGAAAAATGTTCTCTGCACTGATACATTTGTGTTTACACATGTTATAATAATGTTTTGTATAGTATTTCAAATTCGGCTGATTGACATGGTAAAACTGAATTTTTTAATTCTTTTTTTCATTGCATTTGTTTTTGAATTATATACATAAATATTTGTCAAATATTTTATTAATACTCTGTTCTAACTAGAAATTAAAAAATTATTCCTACATTAATACGTTCTGATTATTACTCCTGTTTCTTGATGAACATAACATAATATAAAGGGGATAAATAAAATAACGAAATCAACGACTCATTCACTGTAAGCATAGATTATTGACAAATTTATCAGCTTGCGTGCTAAAATGATATAAAAGTTTTGTTGCTCCAGCGATTTGAACGGTATGTCAATGATATAATAAAAATATAGACGAATAAAAATCTACTTCTGTATACAGACTTCTATCGACGATTAACTTTTCAGCACGCATCAACTGAGCTTCGCTTCAAGGTTTGAACTTAACTAGCGATATATTTTTTGACTGCAAACACCTGTCGCAGGCCCATTCGGCGCAGTACTCTTTCATCAACATATTGTAGGCCTGTTCTGTCAGCCCCACGCATCGTCTGTGATACCAGAAATTGCAGCCAGACTCGCAAATAATCGCTTGATCGTTGGCATGGCACTCTTTATGGCAAATTCCACAGGGCGAAATCGGAGGAGCATTCGGATTTTGCTGGTTGAATATCATGGGCTGATCAGGGGGATACACTTTACCTGTGGACTCTGGTATGGGCTTGGGACCAAGGGCAGGCCCTTGCAACCCGTGTTGAGGCATTGGATTGCCCATGTTCAACCCATGACTAGGTGACTTTACGCTCATATTGTTCGTCATATTGTTTCCCATTGGATTGCCCATGTGCCCCATTTGATTGCGCTGATTCATGTTGACGTTGGGCATGTTCGTTATCTGCGACCTTATCATATTCAAATTGTTCATCTGATCATTACCTAACATGGGATTCGGCACTGCTGAATTCATATTGGAGAGAGGCATGTTGTGCGGTCTGTTCAATCCACCAGTACGTATCGGATTCATGTGATTAGGATGAGGTTGTGGCGCGTTATGCGGAAGAGATGCGTTTGCTGCGTTAATAGCTGGGATATTCAAACCACTGTTGGCCATATGGTTTGGACTCATGTTGTTTATAGGCGAGCCTATTGGACCACTCATCGGACTTCCCAAATTGTGGCTCATCCCATTAATGGGACTGTTTATCGGAGGACCACTCATTTGAGAGTTCATCATATGATTTATGTTCATATGATTGTTCATGGGCCCCATCGAGACTTGAGGAATGTTAGGTCGCATATTGCTCATGGGATTCATATTAGGGTTCATCCCGTGATTGGCACTTGGCATGTTTCCTATGTGACCCATATGATTGCCCATTGTTGTGTTGTTCATTGGATTGACATTGCCCATGTGAGGCATCATAGGATTCATGTTTCCGCCCGACATGGGGTTCATTCCACGCATCTGTGGATTGCCCATGTGATGAGGATGATGTGGATGCATCTGTTGAGGTCCGTTGTACATGGTTGAATTCATACCAGGCTGAGGAGTGTCGTCGAAGGGATTACTGGCTACCACTGTGTCTCCAAATCCAGAAAGTGGAGGAGGCACAAAATCTTGCATTGCTGGTGTTCGTTGCGTCGCTTGAGCTGTATTAGCATTCGTGCGCCTTTTTTTCTTTGGATTGGCTGTGCTTGCTGTTGTAGGAGGTGGTGATGAACCAACACCAACACCGACCCCTATACCCATGCCCATTCCGTTCAACTCCATTTTTTTAATTATCTGCAATTTAAAAGCCTTAATAGTACTAAGCTAAAGCTAATCATGCACTTTTTATCCTTACTAAGTTGTGTAATAGCTTGAGCTATCAACATGAACATAAAAAAAAAACTTATTTGCAATGCAATACATTCATTAACTTCAACTTTAATTTGTAAAAAAAATATTTGGGTATGCTGGAAGATGACTAATATTCGTTATTAAAATATACAAGCACATTTTGTAGCATATCCAAATTCGATGTACTTACAAATTACAATACTAAGCTGTATAAATACCTTTTGAAATTTGTAAATACATCTCCATGACACAAAAAATTAGCCTACAAATGAATCGTATTTGAATATATATATATATGTATATATTCATCAATTACTTAGAAAAAAATTAGTTCTTTAAAAAGACGGCATATCTTTAAATTTCAGTGTTGCATTGCTAGCAAGTTGCTTCCTTAAAAAAATAGACTCGTAATATGTACATTGTCTAACCTCAAACCTTAAATTAAACACAATAGAGCAAATGAAGTATAATCAAACATGGTATTCATCACAAAATTTTGAAAATTAAAAAAGCATTTATTAAGAAATGATAAAGCATCAAGTCAGAAGACGGACCTGAGAAGATAAAAAGTAAAAAGATTAATGTACATATATGTATGTACACTACTATACGCACAGTGGTACTGAACATATATATGTATAATATGTATAAAAATTACAATTACAAAATACAATTACACATGCATATATACAGCACACACAACTAACGAACACATTTTTTGGCGCGAATGTTTACCTAAAAAACTCTTGTTTATCTTTGACTTCTTGTTCTTCTTGTCGCACATTTTTCAATCACGAAGCAGTCGGCTGGCTGTTTTTTAATCAACGACCTCATCGCTCATTTTCAGTGGGCCGTCGTGAAATCTATATATCCCTATCCCAATATTCCCAATCACAGTATCACAAATTGCAAAAAATATGTTTGGAAGTTACCTAAGTTACCTTCTTGTTTGTCGGCATTACCGATCTTCAAAATGCAGTCTACCTTATCGGCGAAAGCAGAAATACTAATGTAGAATTGGAGGGAATTTCAAACATTCAGAACATAATTTAATTTACTTAAACGCTTGAGTCATAGGAAAAATATTTAAATATCTCTGATGTGATCTAAACACTTGTACATACATATCCATCATTTTTACTAACCTAAAAAAGTATTTTAAATAATTTATCAATATTTGAAGATTTATTTCTAATCGGCTAAATCTGAGAACGCTTTGCTTTTAATAATTGTACAACTGATCAAATGGGCTTTTATTTCCAACACAATGTAGTAAACAATTGTCTTTGGATTTTAGTCGCGTGTTGCCTTCGGGAATCACGCATGAATAAGCCTGTGTAACAAAACATTCTTGATCAATAATTTAACAAGTTTTAATTCGAGTCAGTCAAAACACGAAAATGATATTTTATGAAAAACATTTTCTATATTGGTTTGAATTCCCGTAGTTCGATAAGTATTGAATCTTACAGCCAATCACTTGCTCCATCGTAGCCATTTTAACCCCTTCTTGTATACTCTCTGCTCTGGAGTTCTCTGGTTGGCTTTTCAAAATGTTCTGTGCGAGACGCGAGTTGCATCCCCTCTCCTTTTGATTCTTCCTATATATGTTCAGGGTTCGGCTGGCTCGACCGGCTCAAAGCCTGCCTCAACGAACCATTCAAGTTAAATTCACGTAATCACGCACAGACTTACATGCTTTCTTCGCCATTTTGTCTCTTGGCGTCCTACGGTCAAGACAAAAATGTAGTCGAAAAATAAGTATTGCGCTCTTGAAGTTAATGAGTTGTAAAAAATTATTGTTAACATACGCAGAATCAATATTCATTATCGAGCAACTCGTTCTTCTTCAAAATTATTGTTTTTGGCGTCTCAAAAAGGTAAGTGACTTAATTTTTGTTTGTAATTTAGTTTTTAATTAAGTCAATTATAATGAGAAGTTAGTTTAAGATCCCTCAAATCATGAAGTAATCACACATTCTGTCGAAATTCTATTGATATCTTTATCTATTTAAACACAAAATGATAACCTACAAACATATGTACGAAATATTGTGATTTTAATAAAAAAGTAAAAAAATCTTTGAACGGCTGAAATGTTTAAAAATGGTTCTTATGTCTCAAAAATATGTGAATACAAATTTTAAATATTGAGCACGAAAAATTCTAGAACTAATTTCGAAAAACTATGTCGCACCGCCACGTGGTTTTACCTGTTTGCTTATTTTGTATTCTGTATCATCTAAAACAAATTCAGTAAATTAACTAGTCTGTGGAAATATAATGCTAGGAACATTTTTTCACTTGATATTTTGGATAAATAACAAATACCTTAACAAACAAGTAATAGAACCCATGCTTAAGTTCGTGCAATTCTAATCAGATCAGTACACCTACTTCGTGACCCTTAGATTTATTAGTAATCATTGATGAGAATGCATTAAATCATTGTCTGGATCCACGTGATGTCCAATAAAAATAACTTAACATATCATAAGTTATTTTTCCGCTTTCTAACCTCAAAATAGCACTTTCATCGCTTGATTTTGAGTTCTCAGACGGAAAAATAATATTCGTAACTCGTTCGTAAAGGCTTTTTTACGAACCTCGTTACGGCCCTCGCCTTCGGCTCGTGTCGTTCCGTGTCGAGCCTTTCCGACCTCGTTCGAAATCTACTATTTCTTGCTAGAAATTTATGATTAGTACACGATATTATATATTATAATTACATTGTATCATCACTTATAGATTACCTCAGTTTTAAATAAAATACTTCTGAGAATCTGAAAAATTTTGGAATGTTATATATGTTAAAATGCTACATTTTTTTTCTCTATAAAGTTTCTTGTTTATCGATTACTATTTACATAAAAATTCACAAACTAATAATTCTAATAAGTCTCCGCATGTTACATTTTACTTAGCTCATTTTCAAAATTCTGTCCAACTACAATCTTTTTCCTGTATTTCTATTCGGTTTGACCATTTAAAAGTTTCTTATTAAGAAATAAGTATGTGGATAAAAACATACATAGTACATAATACCGTTCCTCAAGAAGTTACAAATGGCGGCGATTTATCATACTAAGGGCAAGGAAAATACCTCCAAAACATGCGGTGAAACTGTGCAAAAGTAGGATTGTGAAAGTATAAATAATATTAACATAGATAAATTATCATTTTATCTAAATAAACATTTATCCATTGTTACTGTTAGTGTGTATTGTTTTAATATTGAGAAAAAAAGAATGGTTAGTTTTTCTTACAAAAGGAATATAAAATCGTAAAAACCATCCCGAAGTGGCGCTGTCGGTTATAGTTGCCTATAGCCCATACCAAATGATGCCACACATATATTGATGAGACGTTCCTTCCATTTTGTGCAGGAACGAGCGCTATTGCTCCGATAGTAGCCGAATTCTCAAAAAGTTTTCAGCGCTGAACAGCACTGCTTATACCGTATTTAATGTAAGTATGGGGCTGCAGAGGGCGCAAGAGAAAAGAAGGCTCATGAGAGCGTACAGAAGTTTAACTATTTAACATTGTGTTCCGCAATGAGGATGTTTCCCCTCGAGTGTTCCCACAAGCGGCGCCACCGTCGCTAAGGTACTTTGTGTTATCCTGGTTTATCTATATGGAGTTACACCTATATATACTGGTGTAACTATATAGTTATACCAATTACACGTAAAGTACCTTAACCCCAGTGGCGCTGCTAGTGGTAACGCTCGAGGGGAAACATCCTCATTGCTGCGGTGCTGCCACACGGAGAGAAAATTCTACCGATTTCTACATGACAACTCGTCCAAGAAATATACTTGTACCGTTGCACTGAATAAGTGAGAGTCACCACCGGAATT
>JAPYYV010009011.1:0-20683 GCA_030522625.1 Copidosoma aretas | reverse complement strand
TGAAATGATTCACATAAAATTGGATAAAAACAACATCAACAAGAAAGAGGACGTACTCTCTTTGAATAAAGTCTACATGCCTCTGTTGCGAAAGTTCAAAGACCCTAATCGAACCCAACGTTCTTGACCACGCACGCTTTGACGCCTGTATAAGAGCTAGCATAAGTAATGTTATACCGTCAGTCCATCGCTCGAACTGTGATAAATGAGTCGACATACTGATGTTATCGTGCATTCGTCGTTGACATAGGTGTATATGTAAATAAGACAGTTATAGTTGTTGCGTTTTATGTATTATATGTATACGAAGATTCTTAAGTTTTTTGTAAAAATTATTTAGCCTGATGAAGCAGTTATACCATCAGCCCATCACTTGGACTATGACAACTGAGTTGACATACTCATGTTGTCTTAGGTTCCATATATCGCGTATTTGCATAGGTAAGCAAGACAGTTGCAGTTGTTGCGTTACATTATATGCGGGTTTCTAAAATCTCTTGAGTGTGAGTTAAAATTGTTTTTTTGGGCCTGATGAGGCTGGTACAAATGACCAGCGAAACGTCGCTACAATAAAGAAAAATGGGAAAATCAACAATACTTCAGTTTATTTATTGACTTCCCAAACCTCGCCCCTAACGGATCACTGATCACTTTCCAACTTTTCAAATGACGTGTCTCGTTTAAACAGATTGATCATGTGCGATGTGCTGCAACCGCAAAATTTATATTATCCCGTGTTACCGGTAAAAATGCACAGCAAGCTAATTTTTCCACTGTATCGTACATGTTGTAAAAATATGACTTAAGATGATTGTCCGCATGAAGATGCGGACGATCGAATGTGAGAGGGTACGTTAATATCTGACGAAGTAAAAATTGCTGTTAAAGTAGGCTATGTAGTCAAAAATGTTTATGAAATATGGCAGTATAGAATGACGCAATACGATCAAAAAAATAGAGAAGGAGGTCTATTCGCAAAATAAATGGACGATTTTTTTGAACA
Organism: Copidosoma aretas; assembly: GCA_030522625.1. NCBI lineage: Eukaryota > Metazoa > Arthropoda > Insecta > Hymenoptera > Encyrtidae > Copidosoma > Copidosoma aretas. The sequence continues at coordinate 19,680 of JAPYYV010009011.1, read as the reverse complement.
ATAAACACAGGCCTCTGATTTTTCTCCATAATGTCTCACAGACGAAGATGAAGACGGATATTTTAGTGGAATACGAGACGCCAATGGAATGGATCTTAAATAACGTGAAATGAATTGTAACGCTAGAATTAGATCTGACGCTAAATTGTGTACAAATTCTTTAAATTTGGTCAACGCGAGAATTTGAAAAAAATCGTAGTCGGCCCGACCCATAAAAGATTGATGGAATTACTGACCAGTGCAGAAATAGATGTTCACAGTATACTGGCTGTTAATGATGATATACTTTACGTAAACTAAAGTTTATAAAACGAGGCTTTAACATTTGCTTCGTCAACTAGTGTGGTCATAGCTGCATTTCTTCCAGCTCATGCTCATTTAAAATTTTTTAGCTATTTGTATGAGTTAGGACCACGCGCATTTTATTATACTGATTCGGTTTTTTACGTTACCCAAGAGGGAGAGCCTGACTTACTTCTCGGTACGGCGCTAGGCTGTCTTACGGACGAATTGGCCGATAAAGGAATCGGTACATATGTAACTTCGTTCTTATCTGTTGGACCAAAGTTATACGCTTACAATTATAAAAGACCTAATGGCGCAGAGGGCGTTTTTAAGGTAAAAGGTATCAGATTAAACTATACAAACGGCCAAAAGATAAATTTTAAGTCGGTTTAAGAATTAAATACATCAAATGTATCGTAAATTACATTGTCGAATCATGCTATACGGCAAACAGCTTTTCATGATGTCATAACGCCACCAGAAACGAAAACTTGTCTACCAGTTTAAGGGAAAAGAAGATTTGTGACTATCGATATAAGTTATACGCCAGCTTACGGATACAAATGCTACACTGCTGCCGCTGACGCGATGGATGGGTAATTGGAATTTCCCAGAAGCAAACCGTAGTACAAAACCGAAGAAAAAACTAAGCAGACCGTTGTAAGCTGTCAAAACATGTGAGTGTGTGTGTGTGTGTGTGAGTAACCTTGAATAAAATATTAAATTACCGTTTACGTCAGTAAATGCGTAGTACTAGAGTAACGAATGGTTTTAATTTCAAGTCAGCACATTCTTGTAGCAACAAGCAGAGTTCAGTAAGCTGTCAAAACATGTGAGTGTATGTGTGTATTTGTGTAGCCTTGAATATAATATCAAATTACCGTTTACGTCAGTCTATTCGTAGAACCGAGGTGACGAATATTTTTAATTTTAAGTCAGCACATTCTTGTAGCAAAGGATATTTGTACTTTGTTTATTAAAACAAAACCTTTTCCAAGAAATTCATTGTCAGCATATTATTTCACTCGAAACAATATCCTGTAATCTTTAAAAAAATCTCATCATTTCTAGTTCTTTGTACGACTGAAATATCAAATATGTAAGAAGCAAATTTTTTTTTTTGTTAATCATCGTTGTAGAAGAATAGTTACACGATCGTGATCAGTTAGATTGGCGATTAATCCGACGAAATGAGCCGATTGTTCACGAGAGTCGCCTTTAAGCTGAACTAAGCTGTTGTGGCGGCGCGGTATCGGATAAAAGACCTTGATTAGCGCACAAGTCGACGACGCAAACTAATTGGTCGCACGATCCAGTCTTACGCTGGTATGAGCCTTTTTTCAATACGCTCGCGGACTCGCAAGCGACGCACGTGGAGTACACCCTGCGGTCGCTGAGATTTTCGACAGAGTGCAGTAGGTATCTTGGATACGCGATGGAAACATCAATGAACGTGCACACTAAGCGGTCCAACTGGTTGTAGTAAAACCGTGCTTATTAAACGATTTTTGCGACACATCCAACGTATGAGTGATACTTGCTTCGAACGGATAATTCTTTGTTTCGGTGAGTGGCAGTCAAGTTACCAGGATCTCGAAAAGAATATAGAATTTCACGAAGGATTACCACAAAACAGTCATTAGGTGGGTGACTTGAGATCAAAACTAGTCATCATTGACAATTTGATGCGTGAATCATCCGCTGGTGGAGCTATCGTCGATCTGTTTACCAAAGGTAGTCATCATAACAACTTGAGCGTAATCTTCATAACGCAAAATACATTTTCTCAAAGTAAGGGTCAGCACAACATATCGTTAAACGCACAGTACATCGTCATCTTTATAAATATGCGTGATCGAGCACAAATACAACATCTTTCGAGACAAGTGTGTCCAGAAAATCCTCGACTTTCACAAGAAGCTTATTGAGACTCCACTTCGCGACTGTTTGGCTACCTTTTGGTAGATCTCAAACAAAATACCCCGGATAACTGTCGTACTTGTATCTTTCCAGACACCGAGTATTAGTATGTCTACATGGCAAAAATGCTGCTGAAAGGAAGCGGCACGTTCAATCATCTACTCGTCGTGACGTTGTGATGGCACCAAAGTCACGATCGCCGTCTGGCCCGAAGCACACCGCCATTTTGAGAGCTCTGTATCATTTTGACAAGGAGCAGAAAAAGAGGTTGATGCGTAAAGCCGATTCGAAACTAATCAGATACATTTGTGAGTGCGCGTTGAATATTCTTGAAGAAAACGTAGCGGTTAATGCACAGAACAAATGACGTTTGCGCAAACTCGCCAATGTTCTCAGAAAATAAGCAAACAAAAAAATTCATCCGGCATCAAAGAAAAAAATCATCGTGCGACAAGGAGGAAGTTTTTTACCTGCTTTATTGGGACTACTCCTTGGAAGGGTACTATCGGTGGTGTCAAAAAACTGGAGTGCGCGAAAAAATTGATTCTCCCTCCCAAAGAAAACGAAGAACGTTTACGAAATGCATTTCTTCGTAATGATCTGAAATTTGTGCAAACACCAGGCACCACAACGATAGAGATCGACGTAGAAATAAATGACATGTTTAAATCATCGTACGACAATGAGCAAGAAATGTGAAAGAAATACCAACAAGATTTGCAACGACATTTACACTTTAAGGACGTGGAGAACAAGAGATACGGACACATCTATACTAACGTGAAAAGTAATCGTGCGACCTTATCCCAAGATAGCAAACCATCTGAGGACTAGGATAAAATAAAACGTATAAAGGAGAAGAGGCAAGATACCGAAGTTGTCGAAAACGTACCTAAAAGTTTCGCAAAAGCGCTGCAGTAATTCTACGTCGCTTGCGTGCTACTGGTGCCATCGAGTGGACGGCTAAGCATACAGTGATTATAGGTGGCGTTCGTATACCCCGATCGAATATTGTCGATCTAGTAAATGATGTCTTGAGGGATAGAAGAAAGCACGCATTAGTGAGACGTGATCAGTTTGTCGTGGTACTTTGTAGCGCAAATATCCTACAAGAGTATGTCCGAACTGTGACCCAGGAACGAAACTAGCTGAGAGCATTGAACGCGGTGACGAAGGAGTAAGTGCTTTGGATGAAGGTTGTCGTCAGCACAATTTTGCCTACGCTACGGAAAAGAAGGGGGGCCGTCGAAAAGCTGATCGTGCCTTAGCAGAATTTGCATTTTCGCGTATGCTCGCTGGAGAAGCACCATCGCATGAGCCAATAGTAGCTTTATTGACAGTGTGCTGTATGTGCAGCAAAATTAGGTTTACAAAGTTTTTTTCGCGTATCAAAAGAGCGATTGGATCCAAATTAAGTTAGAAAAAGAAGAAGGTTGTGAAGGAACAAAAAAAAAGAAAAAGAACAGTGCATGAATCACTAAAAAAAACTTTCCTACGATGCAGCACGACCCACTGCATACGCAGGTAGTAGAAAACTTGTGAGTGCTGTGAAAAAAATTTTTGCTGCCGAAGGTAAGCTCAAATGGCTCGAGAGTCAAGATGCCTACATTTTACACAGGCCTACAAGACATCGTTTTTGCAGAAGGAGCTATAATGTACGGAATTTTTACGACGTGTGAGAGGCTGATTTGATGGATTTAAGATCTTAAAAACTTACAATGACGGTTACGCTTACGTCCTCGTCGTCATCGATGTTATCAGGAAACACTCTTGGGCCGAACCGATCAGAAACAAGACGTCAAAAAATGTGGCTGAAGCGTTTCAACATATCTTGTTGAGAAGCAACGATCGCAAACCAATGAGTTACCAGACGGATAAGGGTAAAGAATTCGTGGGACGCGAAACGCAGACACTTTTACGAGACAGTAAAATTAAGTACAGAATAGCTTGCAGCCCGCAGACAAAAGCTGCTATAGCGAAACGCTTCATAAGAACTATAAAGAAAAGACTATGGCAATACTTTTTACACTTGATCAGTTATCGTTCCGTGAATGTTATTACAAAAATAATCAAGGCGTACAATCGCACGAAGCATTCAGCTACAAAAATGGCTCCAGCTGACGTAACTTTCCACAATGTTGAGCAAGCACACAAACATATAATGCACCGGTATGGCAGACATACTTATGAAATTCCAAAGTACAATGTTGTAGATTTATTTCGTATCAGCAAAGCGAGAAATGTCTTTGCCAAAGGTTATGAAAGTGGTTGGACTTTGGAGTTGTTTTCAAACTGTTCGCGTTTCCGGATAAAGGCAAAAAATTTGAAAGATATACAATAAGGGACAAATTCTATGTTGTGTTGCCTAGCAAAAGTATTATGCAGTACTATCCCGAAAATACTAATACACATTACATGACTAAATTGCCTCAGCAAATTAGATTGCAAGGTTAGTGGGTTGTTGGCATAACATAAATTGAAATAGTACTGACGTTTTAACACGTTTAAAAAAAAAGTGAAAGACAGATCACCATAGCTAGTACACCATGGTTACTGGCCATATCAACAGAAGAAGGAGAAGAGGATGAATTTGAAAAATGTGTCGATTTTCATTAGCCTATACACAAATATCGAAGAAATCATCGAAGAAATCAATAGTTTTGAGGGCTTGCGTGGTCACGTGACATTCAATTTGGAAAGAGACGGTTACGTAGTTGGTAGGTTAGTGTGTTCCAATGCGTCCTTAAGTGCATACGCGCATCAGTTGATGCTGTCAAAAAAATTACATAAGATATTTGGATTAGAGAGTTCAAAAAATCTTTTTATTGGAAACAACGAAATTGAATCAGTTCGTCCCGTCAATCTCGCCAATACTCTACCGTCTATGCTGATAGTTTACAGTGATATTTGTGAACCCTACAATATAGGAGACGTTCAATCGCGATTATTGCAAGCGGTAACGTCGAATATTCAGGGTTACGCGTACGGTAGTAAGAAAAATAAAATTTTCGCACTTCTCATGTATATACCATTGTTGTTCAATTCGTTCGACACCATCGAAATTGGTATAAAGGACGAAACCAGTAAACTCATACCATTTGATTTTGGAATTTTTAGCGTACGCTTCACTTCAAACGACTCGATTGAAAAACCATAGATCTCTACGACTTCTTTATTCCACAATATAGTGGCAGTAGAAGTCTTGGCACGATTGACAGAAATAATGGAGGAGAAGTAAGACGTATTTACGTTGGTTCTCCTTATTAACAAGGACATGGAAGCCTCGGATCGTTTCTTGCCGGTGTATTTTGATGAGTTTTAACACTTATCAAAAGAGATGTCAGAGCTGTTGGTAAAGAAACTGTTCGAGCTGGTATGAACATAATGTCTGGTGCAGACAACCATCAAAGGATCGCACTGGGTACAATACAAACCTATATCATTGCTAACGGATGACTCGTCGATGGACTTCATCGTACCAGGTAGTGGCAATGAATACATCGATCTTGCGCACACGATGATTAGTCTTCGTTTATAGTTATGTCTTGATAAAAACGAAAAAGCAAATGCTGACCTAGCTGATAAAGTTGCAAAAGCAGGGCTGATAAATAATTTTATGCATTCGTTGTTGAATCAAGTTGATGTGTTCTTCAATCAAAGACCAGTATCACCTCCGATCCATGCATACGCTTACAGAGCTCACCTGCAAATTTTGTTAAATAACGGACCCACTGCGAAATCATCGCAAAGATGGACGATGTGGCAGATGCCAATATAGAACTTGCTAAGCGATATGGGTTATTATCTGCAAAGAAATCAGTTGATCTCATTGGGCATCTTCGTTGTGACGCGAAAAACCAGGAAAAAGTACTTATTATTGGTGTTGGGGTAAGAATGCGCTTAGTAAGATCTCGCGATGATTTTTTTCTTATGGGCACCTGAAATTTAGTTCCTGTACTCGTCGGAGAAGCTAATCTTTTAGTCTGACGTATCAAAATAAATCCATCCGTTTTACTTGCCTGCACCAAGGCATCGTCAAAAAGTAGGGCGAAATATTCAGTTACGCGGGTTAAAGTTAGAGCTGTGACGATGCACAGTCGAATTTATGGCGAGACTTTGGATAATATAATTTCGGAATAAGTACCAAAACGAATTATCGTCGGTTTTATGAAAAATTAAGCCTGTAACGGTGATCACACAATGAATCCATTTAATTTTCATTATTTAAACATTTATTTTCTCTGCTTGTACAAGTTCCTTGCAAATTGTTGCAGCCAGACTTCAAAATAAATAATTTATACGTCGATGCCTATCACACTTTTTTTTCGGGCACTGGTGTTCACTTTCTCAATGAGGGAAAACACATTGATCGACAATCTTATCGAAACGGATACTGTCTGCTTGCTTCCGATTTAACGCCAGATTTATTGGCCAATGAATGCTTCCATTGGGACCTAATGAGACAAAATAGCATTCGATTGGATGTTCGGTTTGCCGAAGCATTGACCACGACCGTAAACTGTATCGTGTATATCGCTGTGCCTTGAACAACGCTCATAAATTAAAGTATTGGCTTCGTAAACGTAATAGCACAAAGATATCATCAAAATCAGACGAGACTTGGCATGGACAGTCTACAGATAATGAAAATCTTGTCGCAAATCAACTCGTGTACCATCGGTGTATTCCCAGCCGATCAGATCCTACGGGTGTGGACAAAGCCGACTGCACTCGTCATGAACACGGACAATCATACAAAACCAGGTATGCATTGGGTCGCTGTTTACGTAGATACACACTCCTGGTATCTCCTGGAGTATGTATCTACCTGGTACCTCACATGGTATTCAGCCTTGTGTACCGGATCATATAAATAGACTCCGAAAAAATTGTAAAAAACTACGTTGGAATGCAAAACAATTAAAAAGTATATCTTCTAACGTGTGTAGTCAATTTTGTTTGATGTTTCTATTTTGTTTGAGTCATGAATTGGGTTTTCAAATATTTCTCGCTAATTTTTTCGACGACTTGGGAAAAAATGATGAAATAGCCCGACGCTTCCTTTTATTGAAATATAATTAAAAATTGATAAGTTGGATGTCGGGTAGTGGTAGTTGTTCGGTCAGATGTTTACAAAGTAGTTGCAACAAAATTTCATTGATGTAAAATGTATTTCTCTGAATTTATCTTTGCAAGCGAGTCTGCGTATGCGTTTATAATTTGTAGTCGACACATTCCTAAAAGTACAGAGGCAGATGATTATACAAGAATAAGAAACGTCAGCGTTTCACAAGCCTACTTCTGAATGTTTTTGCAAGCGCATGATACATCATGTATCAAGTAACGTGGTTTTCGATGCAGATTTCGTGCTTAAACGTGTTTTACCACCTCAAAACGTCTCGTAACCCCTCTCTTTATTAAACTACTTCTCATACAAGGACTTGAATCGAGCGTCAATCTCTGCTGGACCGCCGTACCTTCAACACCGTAGAACGAAATAATGGAACCTCCGAAGAAGAGGACACCAGAGTCTGAAGCTACGAATCTTTCGAGTGTGAATCGACAATCATCACCTCAGTTATTTTGCAAACTTTATGGCCTGAATAAATCCTATGGAAAAAAATTCACCGTTGTACTGGAGTACAAGAAAATGCTTGACGACGATTGGGAGCCTACCGGTCGACTGTTGAGCCGGGATTTCGAAGGTATTCTATTCAAAATTTCGGACTGGAGCGAGTTTAAAAGGCTTTTGCCGACATCGAGAAGTATTTCACTACAGACGAATGTAACTTGCAGGATATTAAGGTTTACGGTTCCTACTGGTCCCTAAAGTTTACTGTAAGTAACAAGGAGAAGGCGATTCAGATTGAAGAAGTGTTAAAGCAAAGTATAAGTGGTAGTGTTGCGAAACATAATCATCGTAGTTTAGTTCTTTAAAAATGGAACTTTTGATAATTTAAACAAATTAATTGTTCTATGTATCGATAGTAATTTACGTGTATTGAGCGCTTTATCCAAAGTTATGCCTGTAATTATACAGAACTTTGTTGATTACAATTTAAAAAAAAGGTACTAATGAGCACAATGCGCAAATTGACTATTATATGCCGAGAGAAGTAAAAAAAATTCTTAGTGATATGAATGATAAAGATGTAAAGAATGTATACGAAAAAATCGTATCGTTAGACACAGTGAAAGGCATGAATATAACCAATGATAGTGTATTCGATTCTATTTATAACATTGTATCGTTTGAATTAAAGGCGCTTGTATCACCTCTAAATTCGAGAATATTCTAACAGACGTACTTTATTTGTGTCTTTGCTTAACTCTAATTATTGTCAATGTAGTTATGATATGGAAAATAGATTATTAAACGTAGTTTAATTTGTGTTTACTCACCTTTATCTCGCGCTTTACTCTTCTTAATCACATTACATTAAAAATAATGATAAATTAATTGAAAAAGACGAAGGATACCCATTCCAGGATCATTCTTATTTTACACTTTAGATAAAATTATTAAAGAATATCTCTTCAGGGATTCTCAAATAGCAAGAGGACAAAAAGTCCCCTCTAATAACCTAATTAAATAGCTACCCCCTTCTACTCTATTAAGGGGGAAAGAGGAGGTAAGGTGAAGGGGAAATGTTGCGCGGAGTATCACTCTTCCTATAATCTGCGCGTACATTCCTCGCCACCGAGGCGGGGAAGGGGAGAAGGTTTATCGTGACAGGCCAGTATGTCGTTTTAACTGAATGTGTGTATGCTGTCATAGATAATGAAATAGGGAGAGAGAAAGGAAGGAAGAGAGACAATGAGAGAAAGAAAGTCTGATGTACCATGGTACTGGCCGATAAATCATCTAAATAAAAATGAATGAATGTGTATGTGTATATTTTTTTTAATCCTATAAAAATATTCACAGATAGAAATTAATTTATAAGTAAAAAAATTTGTTATTTGCAAAAAAAACTGTTTTTGACATATACTTATTTTACTAATATTGTAAACTTTTTTTTTAAATCAAATCTTTTTATTATTGCGAAAAAGTATAGCTTCTACTAACAGTCAGGCGACTGTCCCTGTTTCTTATATTTATCTAGAGGGCCTTCTTAACAGAGTTTTAATTGTAGATAATGGAACCATGAAGAATCAAAACGATGTCAAATATTTTTTCGTATAAACAGATTGTTCCGGAACGATGTAAGCTTATAAGTATCTTGTAATAATTTTTGCTGTCGACAATAATTTTAATTGTATTCATTATATTAGATGAAAGACGTAAATTCTGAGTGGTTACCATTTTTACTCTCGATCCATAAGCAAACAAGTATATTTCTGACGGAGTCTAAAAAAAATGCTAAAAGCGGTTAAGCATGCTATGTATATGTTAGGATGAAGTTCATCTCAATGGTTTTGACCGTTACGTGCAAAAAGAATTTTAATAATTCTATTATTTTCTCATTTTAAAAACTAATAAAATATTTAAATATGATTTAAATATTTATTATGATTAGAAATAAATTTTACAACCCATTAATCAGTTAAGTGACACAGAACGGACCATTCTGATTAAACTATAAAATGCAGTATTTAATTATTTGAATATTGTACACAAGTGGTAATCTGCAAATAACTTACAAAATTTTTTGTTTTTTTGATAACTCAGTGTTTCAATTACATCGTAGTAATGTCTATAAAGTTATTACAATATTTTCCGATCTAGTGATCGTATATTATCATTTCCGTATTAGTAAAAGATTTCTGTCTGTATCTTCACGAATATGTGAAAATGATGCAGTATAAATATTATTTAAGAGAAACAGTAGCAGCAATAGGCATTTATAATATCGTAAAATTGATGTAAACTCCCAATTTATGATATCGTTTTGACTATTAGAAATATTGTGGTTTTTTTTATTCAGTTACAATCAGGTATCTAGATATTGTATTAGCTAGTGTCTTTTTATAGAAGTGTAAACAAAAAATATTTTTTCTATTTTCAACTAGAGAGTCTTCTTGACAGAGTTCTGTTTATATAATATGGAACAATATAAAATCAAAACATTGTTAGGGATTTTTCTTTGTATCAACAATTTGTTTCGGAATAATGTTACTGTACAATTTTCTTATAATAATTTTTGCTGTAGACATTGATATTAATTGCTGTCATTGTAGATATAAGACATATGCTTTTAATGATCAGTATTTCTACTTTTGATCTATGAACTAACAAGGATCTTTTAGATAAACATACTCATGAAGAAAAATCCTAAAAATGGTTAAGCTTGCGATTTATATCTTAGGATAAGGTACTCATACTATTGTTTTGACTGATAAAGCCTTTCATTCTGAATTTTATGAAATTCTTGTGAACTTCTTTAAGAGAAAAATAGTCTGAAAAGTGTCAACAATACTTAATAGACAAGTTTTTATAGAATGCTACATCTCTTTTTATACAAACTGATACCATATTTGTCAGCCAGTTTGCAATTCTAAAATGGATCATTCTTACTTTGTTTAACAATGGTATGTTAAGTATAATAAATTCGGGTCAATTATGGTGAAACAAAATCGTTGCTTTACCTCCTATCATTGACGTGATTTATTAAGTCATTCTTTTCACAATGGTTACGTGTAACAAAATAGTTATTAGAACACAGTATTTAAAAAGTAGTGATGTAATTATAGATTTGAAAAAATGTTCATCACAAAAGTCGTCATTCGAAACTTGATCGTAAATTAAGACATAGTTTATGATATAGAATTAGTTTGGAAAATTTATTTCTTGATATCCGTAATAAAACTAGTTTTAATTATATATTACTGATTTAAATGTCGAACATGCAGTTATTGCGATGTATTTTTTAAATAATTAGAACAATAGTATTACTTTTGTATAGATCAAGTAGCATAGCAAGATCGATAGCATTTACCTAATTTCAAAATATTGTTTATGCACTAAACATTTGTTTATATTTATTTATCGAAAGCTGGGTGGTTGATCATATATTCTTAATTTTTGATGCCCGAAAATATGTATACCAATATGAAATATATATCATAAGAATCTTAATTAGACTTGATGACTTTTAGGATATGCAGAAATAGTTATAGACGCTAGTGTTAGCCAATGCAATGTTTATCACACGAACAATATTTTATAATAATTTAGAAAAATTTGACAAAAGTCAAAGAATACTGTTATCACATCAGTTATGTTTATCCATACATGTTGATCAATTATCAATTGAACAAAGTTGATTAATACCTAGTTCTTTTTCGGAAGGTAGTTTGTACTTGATTACATACATATTTACATTCCTGATTTGTTTTAATGTATTATGGTTAAAACAATGATACAAGTACCTCTTTGATTATAGAAGTTTTCATGGTATATTAAATTATACTCTGTTACTAGAGAAACTAACCGATTTCATATTTTTTTTTTTAAATTGAAATACAACTGCTCTTCATACATATCTTTATTAGAACGCAACTAAATCTAATCTTATTTTAAATTATCAGTCGTCCTAAAGTCAGATACTTATTCAACGTTTTTGCTAACGACTAGTTCATAATACTTGTGCTATTTAATCATAAGCTGTAGGGTCAACTACATTTAGACCTCAGTAATTTAACTTATGTTTAAAGTACCTGGACTGATTTAATGTATTTTGTGTTATTCTATTCACTTGACGATAAAAGTCCTTTTAGAGTATCAAATTGTAATCTGAAAACAAGTTGTGCTGGTTATTACAGTGAACAATATTATAAATATACTACTTTGCTATGCTAGATGAAATAGAAACTAAGACAATGGATACAAATAATTTTCCAGCGCATACCTTAGTTTTAACATGTCTTTCAACGTTTAAACGAAAAACACTCTGCAAACTCATGAAAAACGAAAAAAAGGTGTTTATAGATTTAATTTTTCTATATTTCTATTGTTTTCGATCAACAAGAGTTAAAATTTGTTTTTCTAAGTATTTAACCATTTATTTAATAAAAATCTTTAAGTAGATTAAATTAAACTTGCCCTTGGTTTCATAAATTATGAGTCACATGCAGTAGATTATTAAATAAAAGAGTATGAATAAAATAATACAACGTAGACGATGACAGGCATGAATTTTTTCTATTTTAGTGATAAATGATGGCCAATATGTCGTTTTGCAATCAAACTCATCTGGGCCTTCATATAATATACAAACATCATAAATATAATAACACAGTAAATAAATGACTTACATAAACTTATTCAACACCTCGGATCTCTGAAAATACAAAAAACATGCAGAAAACACAGAAATTGAATCTTTTCTCTTTAAGTAAAAATGATTAAAAAATACATCGGTAAAAAGTTTAAGATCTAAAGATTTTGCCAAAGCAGATAAGCAGACACAGAGACAAAGGCAAGCAAGAATAGAGAGCTATCTTTATCCGATCGTAAGAGAAGCAACCTAGGCAGCTACTATGACATAGGGAGCAGACTGTACCATGTCCACGAATAATGAGTAGCAACGGTGCTGACTTAAGAAACGACGACGCGGCCGCACTAGGATAATAATGGAATAGGACTCAGAAAATAAAGAAACAGACCAAGTACAGTGATAATATGACGGTAATATACACACTTAGTAGTAAATGTGTCATTGTAAGAAATAGCCTAGGCACCCAGGGACCGGGCACACCAAACAAATTATAAAATAAGACTGGGAGAACAAAAGAGTGAATCGTGCCCAGTAATACTATCTTAGTCGTTTAAGGTGTTGTTTGATGTCGTTAATTAACGATAAATATACGTAGGAAAGATCATTACGGTAGGTATATCTGTTTAGATTATTACTATACCAAAAAATGTGGAAAAGTTCAAAAAATTCACAGTGAAATTGACTTGGCTACGTATCCAAAACATAAATGCGGTCGTGATGATCAAAGTCGATAACACCTCTGATTTGTTCAGTGTGCTGTACAAAAACCAAGGTAGAGGACCGTGACTTGTAGTCTCTAGCATGTTCTTTAGTTCGTGTTCTTATCTGTCTGGAAGTCTGACCAACATAACAAACGCATCTGGATTCACTATCTATTTTATATACGACTGAGTCCTTGTCCATCTTATCAATCTTATCTTTGCCGAGACGTATGAATAAGATTAATCTATTTTTAGAATAAAAGATAGTCTAAAAATCAGAAATATTTAAAATCTTTGAATGATTACAGGATATTATTGGGTAAAGAGGTAAAATCATTTTTCGTTTTAAAACTTGTAGTAGATCGGTAGTTACATTTTTATTGTGTATATTATACAAACGTATTTTAAACAATTGCGAAAAATAAAAGTTTTAAAATCAAGAGCGTAACAGTATTCTGTTAGAAGTGTCTTAATAAGTGGGATGTTGTCGGATCTAAAAGTCCTGCTATAGACATTACAACATTTGTTGATCGGTCCAAATATGATGGCTTTTTTGACATGTAGTGTGTGGTAGGATAAATAGTTTAAGATACGGTTATAGCTTAAAGGCTTCTTATACCAGTTTATAGGACAAAATTATTATCTTATGTAATAATTATAAGGTCTAGAAATAGTAGAGAGAAATTGATTTATTTTTCTATCGTAAATCGTAAATGTGAATAAAAAATGTAAAGTTTATCTAAGTCAGGGTCCATGTAGTTGGTTTTGACTATTGCAAATACGTCGTAGTAATTAGAAATTCTGTTAAAGAATCTCTTAAAAGTCATGTAAAACACAAGACTAGAAGGTTATATATCGACAAGAGTATTAGTTAACGATTTGCATGTTTTAAACAAATTTGTTTTCGTACACAGGGAATTGTTCATTACACGAGCGGTTAAAGGTAATCTTACAATTATGATGTCGAAGAGTGACTGCTAGACAAGTTTGTTGATCTGTTGAGTGACAAGTGTCATTACAGCGGCTTGAGTTTCGACTCGACAACGAAGTTAAAAATGCCGCAAAAAGGCTAGCCTAAAAGTGAGACACCATTGGCTTTTTCGATTTCATTAAATCTACCAATAGCATCATCTTCATTATTGACAGTTCGATCCTATCCAGGTAATATGGCTTGATCAAGGTGCACGAATCTGGTACTCCTGAATGACATATAATCTCATCCGTCAACTCTCCATCTTACATTATAGATAAGACTATATTACTACTTTGAGAACGATACATACCGAAACTTTAATACTTTCTAAGAAATTCCTATGAGTAGAACGATGATCATTAAAATTTATTCATCCTTTCTAAATATTCTTTAGCGTCATTTAATGCAGTATCTCTTTATACAATCTTGCCTTTTAAGTGGATACAAAAAGGTATAAGTGATAAGAGGTCTTATTTAAGGCACTATACACTTCTTACCAAATGTATGTTTCTTGATGTGAGACTAGTAGTAATCTTGTGTGCAAGTGTCGCTTGGAAGATAGATGGCCGGCAAAACGAACACACCATGAAAAAAGCTTTGATGCGTTTATGCAAAATGTATGTAAGTAAATCACATCAAGGTATACAATAATGGCAATTAATATAAAGGCCATGTAGACGCAAGCAGAAAGTATACGACAGAGATATGGGAGATGATGTTTTTCTGACGATAGCTCGCAAAGTATGGCGCTGCCAGTAGAGTGGACTCGAAGAGGGCTGTGCAGTCACCGTACAGATGATATGTATATATGTATGTCTAGGAAAGCCAGCCGGCGTCTTTACTACTATATAACTACTCTCTCTCTCTCTCTCATCGAGGCTGAGCCAGGTGTTTTTTACTCTCCCTCACTTTAAGTTGATCAGAGTGGAGATCTCTCAAATCGTAATCTGCTCTGATTTATCGATTGACTTTGGAGTCACTGTTCTGTGAATTTGTCATCCTCATGACTATTTGAAGGATTTAAAGTATCTCTGGGATACCTGAAGATTCTTTTTACGTCTTTTCAATCTGCTTCTAAAGGTCGGATTTATTTTCATGACAAGTAATTAACTGCATGGGCTATATATGGCCTCGTAGCTCCAGCTTAATATAGTAGTTAACTAATCGCATCTCTGTAAAAAAATCTTGTCTGCTGCGCTTATTCTGCTCCATTGCACTCTGAATATGTTTGTTCTCGGTTTTCAATTTGTCTAGTGACCATCGGTATCTTTTGATATTTATTCTCGTTCATGTTAAATCTCTCTTAAATATTTCCTGTATACTCTGACTGTGTGAGGGTTAAAATTTTCTGTTTTCTATCTCTGATAATTTTCATTCCGAGGAAAGTACCTGGTTCTCCTAGATTTTTCATCTTGAAAATCGAGTCCAACTTGGTTATAATTATTTTCAATTCTTCTTTTTAATTGCCTACTAGTAGAATATGATCCAAATATAGTACTGAGAGGACCGTCTGACCTTTCTTGCTCCACGTGAAGAGACATAGTTTCTTCATATCTTTCTTAAGGCAAAGTTTTAAAGCTTCTTGTGTGACTCTCTCACTCCACCTCTTTGGACTGATTTAAAGACCGTATAAGGATCTCTAAAGTTTACAAACTTTCTTCATTTTAAACTTTGAATTAAAATTTAATTTGTCTGGAAATCTTATGTAAATGTCGTCTGATAAAGAACTGTTGAGGAACGTGGTCCTTACATCCATTTGATATATGTTTAAATCGTATTTTTTAATGATTGCAAATGCTCCTCTTACTACAGCTAGTCTAGAGACCATGGCGTTGGTCTTTTTGAGTTCATACTCTTTCCTGTCTTTGAAGCCTCTGTTTACAAGTCTACCTTTAAATATTGGGTTTCCATCTTAATCGGTTTTCCTTTGGAATACCCAGCTAGCTTTCATTGTGTGAGCCTTAGCACTGCATCTGTATAATGACGGTCGGTCTACTATGTTCCACACTTTATTCTCTTCCATTGATTTAAGTTCTTCTCTGACAGCTTTAAGCCATATTTCTTTATCCTCTAAGTTTGTTGCTTCCTTGTAACATACTAAATCTCTTTTTATTCTTGCGATGTAAGCATATCTGATTTCGTCCTCTGAGTTTTTATTAATTTGCTCTAAATTCTGTATATGTTCCGTCAATCTTAAATGTGACTAAGTTGGTCGATTTTTTCTGGCTGTTCTCTCTCTTAGCTTACAAATCATTGGTTCCATCTCTTTCGGCGTGTGATCTAATTTTTTCTCGCTGGTTTCTTAAACTTAGGTTAAATATTATTATCATTTTGGGAATCAGTTTCTACACTGTCTTTAGCCTTTAAACAATAATTATCAAACTCTAATTGTTTCTTTAAGTCTTCTTTTAAATTTATCTTATCCAAGTTGGATTTATCACTCTGAATATCATTGTAGACAAATTTTTCATTGAACTTCACATGCCGTGTAATAATGAATTGACTCGTCTGTTGGTGCCAAAATACGTAGCCTGTTTTGGTAAAGACTACTTGAATTATTCTTATAGCTCTCTCTGAAAATTTATATTGAGTGATGGGAAGGTTTGCATATCAAAAACACTCAAAACGTTTGATTTTATCTAAGTATGATTTTAAAAATGAGAATAATTTCTTTAAGGGTGTTTTAAAGTCTATCTGTGCATGAAGGGTTTTGTCGTACACGGGTGCTGCTACCTCTGAAGCTAGAGACCACATGCTTTTTGGTAAGCCGGAATCTTGCATAAGTGCTCTGATTTTCCATTGTATTTTTTGTCAAATCTTTCTGAGGTTTCGTTTAGTTTAGAGGTGTGAGGTGGTGCAAACTTGGCCTTACATTTCTATTTTACCATGACTTCTGAAAACTTTCCTTCCGTGAATTTGGTACCATTGTCTGCTATGATACAGCACACTTCCTTTTCTGAGACTAAAATTTTTTTTATATGTTTCATAAAGTCTTTAAGACAGTTTTCTGCTTGATCTTTACTTTGAATACGATATATTTTTGCATATCTGGTGTAGTCATCTACGAAAATGACAATAGATTTGCTTCCCCCTGGGTGGGACGCAGGTTTCATCGGTTCCATAGTGTCGGTATGGATCCTCTCAAATGGTTTAAATGCTTTGATTGTAACTTCTCAAAAAATAAGTCTCTTTATTCTCGCCTATTCCGCAGTCTTGTATAGAACTCTCAAATTTTACATCCGACAAGGATTTCTCTGTTTTTTATAATTATCTCAAGTGTTTAAGGAATGGATGACCCAGTTTAATGTGCCATAGAAAACCTGTGTCAAATTTCATAGTTGCAAAGTTTTCTCTCTTTTTAGAAGTTGCCTTTGTCATCTCATCTTGAATGACTTCTGCCTCTGATCTGTCATCTAAAATTCCTGTAAATTTTGTTTGCGGCTGACGGAGTTCATGATTCTTCTTCCTCCGAATCTCAGACAGAGTATCCTGACGATTCGACGGATTGTCGAAATCAATAGACTTTTCTTTCTTTGAGTAAAGTTGATGATATCGGTCTGAAATAGCCACATGAACTCTTTAAGTGAAACCATTCAAGCCAGAATTTAAGAAGTATTATAGTTGCTTTAAAATTCTTTGTGTGACTTAATATTTAATGTTTATACCCGATTTGATGTTATGTGAGTGCCAGATTGGTACTCTAAATCAGTTTCTTTGTCAAAAATTCCTAATCCCTGATCATCTCAATAAATTCCTAAGCCTGCATCAGCAAACTGTCATAGGGATACGAGATTCCCTGAGACTTCTTTTACAACAATTACATTTGTGAATCTAATTCTTACGCCTGAGTTTGTTTGAAAAAATTGGTTGCCTTTGCCGTCAATAGACAGCTGTATCAATCTGACGATGCCAGTAACTCGCTTCGTCACCTCAAGCATTAGACACAAGGATACGATCAAGCTCTGAGCAATGGTTTACCCCTCCTGCATCTTATCTGCTGCTTCTGATTGTTTATCTCTTTTTGCGGTTACGTCTCTCTAATCCTGTGGTTTCGTACCCGACATCGCATCGGATATCTCTTCCTCTGGGGTTATTTCTGGGATAGAAGCCAGTTTTTTCTGGATCGGGATCTCTCTGCCTCTGAATGATCAAGGGACGATTAAGAAGGGGTACTCCTATTGTCGTTTTCCTCGAGCCTCATTGACTCTTTGACTCTTTTATCTGCCATCTTTGTTATTTGGCGAACAATAAAAAGAGGAGAAAAAAATTTTAACACAGACTGTTTATTAATATGCGCATGCATGGTTTTATTTGTAATATGAAAACTGCCCGAGTAACCGTCGGAACCTCTCGATCGGTACTGGTCGATTGTACCCGTATATAAATATGTATATCTATACATATATATGTTTTATGCACTGCACCGGGAGTGCGAAAGAGACGATAAAAAAACGCAACTCGGTCAAGTGAGTTTGTTGCACCGCTAAAAAATTAGAAAAAAAAACAATTCCCCGAATTATAAGCTATACTGCAACGGCATAAAGAGAATTTTATTTTCAGAGCAAGAATTCCGTGTATACAAAGCATGTATATCGACAGCACCGCTTGTTCACACACACGATTGCAATACTGGAAAAAAAATTTTGCACAATCGATTGGTGTTCACACCGACATATAGTGAACCGTCAAGTCAGGCTCACTCGTGCCTAACTTCTTCATCACCCCGTCCATACATATAGACGTTCGTACACGATCGCATGTTTACTGTTTTTGGCGTGCGAGAGCGTCAGCGCTGCTCGCCCCCCGGCGAGTTAAGTTTTAAGGTTCGATAGATATACATATATATATCGAGTGTTCCCGACTATACTTGAACACAAGGTATCTCTGAAAATCCAGACATGTATATACCCACGTATATAAGCACTCGAATAACTTTTTGACAGAGGAACGCTCTTTTACGATCTGATACAACGTCGCTCAAAAAACCACTCTGACTCTCGCCCTAGTGTACTTAGGATTTTCGTGTAAGCGTAGCAAAAATCAACAAATGGATATTATGTGTCAAAGTGCCTGTCGCCGTATGCAATGGTGCCCCAAACCTGTAAGACTAGTAGTAGTCTTGTGTACGAGAGTCGCTTGGAAAAGTTACGGCAGGCATGAACGCACACACAATAAAAAAGGTTCTGATTTGTTTATGCAAAATATATTCAAGTAAAGCACATCAAGGTATACAAAAATGGCAAGTATTATAAAAGCCGTGTAGACGCAAACAGAAAGCATACGACAGAGATAACGGAGCCGATGTTGTTCTGACGAGAGTTCACACAGGAGTAGTATGGTACTGCTAGTAGTGAGGACTCAATGAGAGCGTAGCAGTCACCGTACAGATAATATATATATATATATATATATATATATATATATATACATATATACATGCGACGTTTCACGTCAACCGGATCAGTGCTCTGTCCAAAATTTAGAAGCAGCTACGGAAATAAGTTTGGGCTTAAAAAATTCGTCTTTGCAAATACTTTAAGATGTCATCTGGCGCAAAGTGAAATTTCAATATGGCGGACCC
>JAPYYV010009010.1:0-19983 GCA_030522625.1 Copidosoma aretas | reverse complement strand
ATGATGATGATGATGATGATGATGATGATGATGATGATGATGATGATGATGATGATGATGATGATGATGATGATGATGATGATGACGATAATGATGATGTTAATACTGACCATAACAATAATACTGACAATGATAATGATTATTATTCTGATATTAGTAATAAAAATGATGATAATGATGATAACGATGAATGTTATGATTATGATGTTGCAATAGCTATAATATTTTTGTTAAAGATAATAACGCTGATAATATTATGTTGATGATGATTAGTACGATAGTTATGATGATAATAATGATAATTATATTAATTATTTTATTGATAATGATCATGGGGATGATCATGATTTTGATTAGGATGATGATGATGATGTTGATAATGATGATGATAACGATGATTTTTATGATAATGATTATGATGATAATGATCATGATGTCGATAATAATGATGATGATGATTGTCATGAAAATGATGATAGTAATAAAAATGTTGATGATTATGATAATAATAAAAGTTTTGATTATCATCATCGTGATGATCATGATGATAATACCAATAGCGATGATAATGATGGTGATGATGATGATGATGATGATGGTGATGATGATGATAAAGATGATGATGGAAAAGATAATAATGATGATGTTGAGCATGTTAAAAATGATAATAATTGTGTTTATGAGGATAAGTATGTTGATTATGTTGATTATGACGATGATTATGATAATAATGACGATTTCTACAATAATCTTTATAATGAAGAGGATAATGATCATATGTTGATGATGTTGATGATGATATTAATGAATAGGATGATGGCAATGACGATAATGTCTAATACAACGTTTATGGTCGTAATGATAATGATGATGAAGATGACGATTATGATAATGATTATAATGATAATGATGGTGACAATAATAATAATGATGAGAAAGTTATTCGAAATAATGACGATTACGAGATAATAATGATGATCATATTGATACCAACGATAATAACTTTTATTATGATCATTATGATAATAATGATAGCGTAAATGATAATGATCGTAATGATGATAATGATAAGGAAGACAAAAATGACACTTATTATGATAATTATGATAAAGAAGATATTGATAGAGATGATGATGATAATTATGATAATGACGATGATTATGACGATAATAATAATGATAATGATGATGGTGATGATGATCATGTTAATAATAATAATGATGATGATAATATAAATAATAATAATGTCTATGATGGCGATAATGATGACGATGACAATGTTCATATTGATGAATATTAAGACTGACGATAATAATGTTGATAATGATGAAGTGATGATGATGATTAGGATAATGATCATGATGATAATGATGATGATAATGATGACGATGATGATGATGATGATGATGATGATGTCGATAATGGATATGATAATGATGTCTATCAAAATAATTACGATGATAATAATAATAATAATGGGTCTATTAATGCCGACGATAATAATGTTGATGATGATCATGATAGTAATGATAAATATGATGATAATGATGACGATTAAGATGGAGATGAAAATAATAATGATGTTAATCATGTTTAAAATGATAATAATTATGTTCATGATCATGTCGATGTTGATTAAGTCGATTATGATGATGAATATGATGATGATAATGATGATAATTATGTTGATGATAATGATGATGATGATCACGATGTTAGTAATAATAATGATAAAGATGATAATAACGATGTACGTTATGATGATAATCATGATGATCATGATGATCATAATGATGATGATGATGTTCATACTGATTATAAAAATAATACTGACAAAGATGCTGATGATGATTATTTTGATGGTGGTAATCAAAATAATGATGATGATAATGATAATAACAAAGAATGTTATGATTAAGATGTTGACAATGGCGATAAAGATTTTGTTAAAGATAATAATGCTGATAATATTATGATGATGATAATGATAATAACGATAATAATATTGATTATTTTAATTATTATGATCATGGGAATGATCATGGTGTTGATGATGACGATGATGTTGTTGATAATGATGATGAGAACTATGATTGTTTTGACAATTATGATGATCATGATGATGATCATGATGATGATGGTGATGATGATGATGATGATGATGATGATAGTAATAAAAATGTTGATGGTAGTAAAAATGTTGAGGATGATTATGATGATGAATGTCATGATTATAATCATCATGATGATCATGATGATAATACGAAGACGATGATAATATCGATGACGATGATAATGATGATGATGATGGTGATGATGATAATGAGGATGATGATAATGGCGATGATGATGATGATAATGTTGATGTTTTTGATTAATATGATGATAATGATGATGACGATGGATGTTATGATTGTATTGATGGAGATTATTATAATAATATTGATGATGATGATGACGATGATGATGATGATGAAAATAATGATAATGATGGTAATGATGATGATGATGATGATGATGTTGTCGATAGATGATGATGATGATGTTGTTGATCAAAATGATTTCGATGACACAGATGACAATGATCATACTGCTAATAATACCAATAATAACACTAATGATAATCAAGTAATGATGATGATGATTATGATAATAATAATGATAATGATGATGATTATGATGTTGATTATGATAAAAATGATGATGATAATGTCGACAATAATGATGTTGATCGAAGCGATGACGATAAGAAAGACAATAATGATAATACTATCAACACCGACGATAATAACATTGATAATGATCATGATAATGATGATAAAAATGAGGATAATGATGATGATGATGATCATGATGATGATATTTAAAATAATAATGATGTTGATAATGATAATGATGATGATGTCAATAATGACGATAATTATGATGTTAGTAAAAACGATGACGATGGCAAAGATAATAATAATTATAACATTCTTACTGACGACTATAATGATGGTGATGGTCATGATAATGATGATGAAGATATTAATAATGACAATGATGATGATCACGATGATTATAGTGATTGTAATAAAAATGATACTGATGATAATGATAGTGATGAATGTTATGATGAGAATGATAATGATCCTGAAAATGGCAGTAATGATGACTTTATCAAAATAATCACGATGACTAAGGTAATATTAATGTTATTATTAATACTGACAATGATATCGTTGATGATGATCCTGACAATAACAGTAAAGATCAAGTTGATTATGATAATACTGACGATTATTATATTGATAATAATAATAATGATGTCAATATGCATAATGATGATGTCAATAATAGCGATAATGATGATGTTGATCAAAATGATGGTAATATTGATAATGCCGATAATATTGTTGATAATATTATGATGATAATAATTAGGCCGATGAATATGATTATGATAATAATAATAATAATAATGTTGATTATATTGACGATAATGATGATTAGGATGATCATGATGATGATGATGATCGTGGTCTTAATTATAATGATGATGATCATGAGAATGATAATTAAGATGATGATAATGATGCCTGATGATGACGATGATAATTATGATGATGTTGATTATGTTAATGATAATAATAATTGTGTTGATGGTAATAATGATGTTGATGATGTTGATTATAATGATGACGATGACAAGTATGATAATGACGATGTTTACGATCATATTCATAATAAAGACGATAATAATCAATGTTGATGATGTTGATGTCAATAATGATGATTATGATGATGATGATGACGATGTTGACTAACAATCATGATGTTTGTAATGATAATAATGATCAAGATAATGATGATGATGATGATGATGATGATGATGATGATGATGATGATGATGATGATGATGACGATAATGATGATAATGATGATGATGATAGTTATAATGATTGTGATAAAGATGATGATAATGATAATTTTGATGTTAACGATGAATGTGATGATGTTAATGATGATGATATTGATGATAATGTTGATGATTATGATGATTTTGTCCTAATTCTTTACCTTATGACGGGTGATTCTCTGGCTCCGCCTTTGAGCTTTTGCTGCCGTCAGGCCTCTTTTGTTTATTACTGTTTCCCTTTATCAGGTTTTGGTAGTGTTTATTTTCTAAATATGTATGTATATATTTTCTGCCTTTATTTTCTATAAAATGCTGATAAATAATCTTATCAGGAGTCGCTTAGAAATAAATGCATGTAATTTTATTATACTTTAAGGCATATATAAAAGCGCATCCTCCGTTTTCGATGGCGTTTCTTTTTTGGAGGATGTCATCTGTCTCCCCTGGGTTTCTACTTTTATGTACCCATTTTGATTTACGTAGGGTGTCTCTTAGTTTTTTCGTTAAGAGTCTTAAGCCATTAAGAAGGATCAAACAATGAAAAAGACAACTTCGGTCGTTAGGGACATCCGTAAAAGCAAATATTTTGTGTGTTTTTGCGCAGTACAGCCCGCATTCCCGAGTCTCAAAATATTTTTTATTCCATTTATTCTGTGGTGTGTCTTTTTTTATTTGTTTGTGATTTTCTATTGGTTCTGTTTGTAAGGCATTATTGTCAGCATTTGGGTCAACTTTGCTACCTAAGTAGGTCTTTTTATTTGACTGATTAGTTGACTGTAGGTCATCGACTGTATTCTCTAGATGTTTGTTTTTTTGCTGATCTATGATACCATCAGTTTTCCACGCGTCGATTCTAACTTCTACCATTTCCTTGAAATCTTGGCGATTTTTGTCCAGCCGAACCTTCGTTTGAAAATTATTAATTGGGTCATCGAGCATTGCGTCAGTTTTTTCTTTCAGACCCGAGCCTTTCTTTAGCCGTTTTCGTGTTTCCGTATCTGTACGCCTTCTGATGTATTGTGTGCGTCCTTTTGTCTCGATATATGTTCTCGTGTTAAACCGTTCGCTCCATGCGCGTCGATTCGTTTGTAGTCGACACGGTTTGGCTGCGCTTGTACTCAACGTTTCTGATTGCTGTCTCTCTTTGCTCGGGTTTTCGTCTTCATCTCGCACATATGGTCCTTTTTCTTTATGTTTTGCTTTCTCGTTGGTCTCTTTCGGTTCGCTCACCCCTACACATATTTTTTCTTGGGCCCCGCTTTCCTTTTGCTCACTTTCTTTCTCTTCTGTTTCCGCCGCTAGGTTTACCATCACCAGTGCGTTATTGCCCTTTGTTTATCTCTTGGCACTTCTTCTTCGCCAGATGATGTGTTGTAGTTTGCTATTATTATTTCCTTCGATTTATCTTCTAGTTCAGGTGTATTGGAAAATTCTGTGGGTTCTCTATGTAGCATATGCAGGTGGCGCTTACGAGTCTTAAGTTGCAAATTTCGTGTCTCGTCCTTATTGATAAAAGTTTGAAATTGAGTCTTACTTCTTTTTGCATATTTTTATCTTTCCGCATGTATACAAGTTTTTCACTAATTGGTCCTTGCGATAAAATTTCGTCGTTACTGTCGCGTGCTGCAGTTGGCAGTTTTCCCCCCTTCTCTTTTCTGTTTGCAGTTTTTGTTAAAAGGTTACGTGGTCCATCTCTTTTTTTTTTGTTGCTTTGCCTACTTTAAGTTTCCTTTTTGATTCTGTCTTCGGCCATTTTGACTCCGAGTCTGCGTCACTTTCGTTGCTTGGCGTATATTTGCTCGATTCATTATTTCTCCGTCGTTTTTTTTTTCTTTACCTTGCCATCCGACTTGTCTGAGTCGGAAATTTATTTGATAAATTTATTTTTATTTAAAGCTTAAAATCACCAATATTTTAAAATTTGTAACTGCTCTTCTTAAGGAATAAGAAAAAATCCCTCTAACACATTCCTTTTTTTTCATGCAAAAGCCGTACAAAAAATTTCAGCCAAATTAAAAACGTGTTGCCCCGATTTTGTCCAAATCTGTCCGATTTGTAGAAGATTTGCCTATATGTACGAAAACGAATCATATGAATGTTATACATCATATTATCTTTAAATATTTGTGTATTAAAAGTGAAAATTTCAAAAAAAGTGAGGTTTTATCAATAGTTCGTTGACTTTTACTTTTTACAATTATTTCCTGATACTTATATGTGTATGTGTATGGGACGTTTTACGTCAAACCGTGTAGTCAAAGAAAATTTTGTCATCGAAACCTATTAGAACCTATAGTGCTCCTTTAAATTAGTGGGCACCTAAAACTGAAGCCCCCTAATGTCACTTAGCAAGCGTAAGTGGTAATTTGAAAATTAAAATTTTCGTTTGTTGTACGATTAAGTTCATCGACGTTTCGATCTATTCAATATTTTTTCAGTTGCTAATGTTGACAAACTGACTGTTTCTTTGAAAGAAGGTAAGCATAAAATTTAAATCTCAAGGATTATCATTTCAAAATATCCTTTATATTCTGACTCAGTATTTTATTGAATACAACTTTTTTTTTATAAAACTAGTATTAAACTTTTTATTCAAAATGATGAATTGCTTGACATATTATTTGATACTTATGTGTCAATTGGCAAACACCGTATGTTGCAAGTATTGAGTAAAAAGTATAAAAATGTCACACAAGAAGTAGCATAATTCTTTGTAAGTACTTGTGTTTCTCGTGAACAAAAACATAACTCTAGTAAAAAAGGTATTTAGCTTCGACCTTTGCAATCCAAAAGAGTAAAAGATGTAGCAATGAATTATTTAGATATTTTTTCTGTATTCGGCACTCCAGCAGTTTTAGAATGTAACAATAGACGCAAGTTTGTAAACAAAATTTAAAAAAAGTTCAGTACGATTTGGAGTGGATTGCATATAATGGATCATAAACCCAGACACTGTCAATCGCAAGATAGTACAAAACGAGCATATTAAGATGTGTAAAATATATTGACTATAGGGATGGCTACAGAAAACACTACTAAATGGTCGGAAGGCTTACAATTTGTACAGTTCATAAAAAATCGTGCTTATCATGCTACAACCAAGCGAAATTCATACTCTGCAATGTTTGACACGGAAGCTAAATTAGGCTTATCTACAATATCGTATCCCAAAGCAGTATTAACGAAGATTGATACTGAAATAGATTTGCAACAACTTTTAGAATCATTGCTTTGTCCAAATGAAGAAAAAAAAGTGGAAGTGGGACGTAAACTTGTGTAGAGATCGAAGAAATGGATGTAAGTAAAATAAAAGTGTGTGAGCAAAGAAAAATATGGAATTTAAAGCCAAAAAGAATAGAATGTAATTAAAATTTGAAATCTCAATCTTGTAAGCTTGGAGATTCTGTAAGAGCTTTGATCTTGGATTTTGATAAAGGGCAGATTTTAACAATATTTCCATGGTCATTTTCGAAGTTGACAATAGAAGTTATTACAATCTTGCGCAGAAGTTTTCAAGATATTTAAGCCGTGCAACGTAGAATTACTTGATATTTCTAACGTTTCTAATAAGAAAAAAATATTACGCCAGTTAGCCGATCTGCAATCTTAATTCTGAGGTCAAGGTAATTACGATGCAACTGTAGAAGGGTCAACACGAAGATGTAAGTAGAGAGCATCAGAGTTACTATGCAATTTTAAATGGCATTATAGCCTATTATGTACAAATAAATACTTTTATGAGTTTAATAACACGATTTGAAACTTACTTTTGTAATCAACTGTCAAGTTCGTAGTTGATTATTTATTCCTTTAATAGTTATAATCAATTAAGAATTAATGAATTTAATTCATTTTATTTCATATATAGTCTAACTTAAATGAAAACTTTAGGCACTTTGTCTAAAGGCAGCTCGGCTGCTGCTAACTTAAGCCGATTAAAATTAACTTAGCTCGGTTAAAGTTCGTAATTGCGTTTCTGAGACAACATTAGCCAGCGATTTTTGATAATGTTAGCTTGAACCGGCTAATTAGCTAGCATTAGCTAGCATTCCACGCTTTAGCCGTAACACATTCTTCTCGCAGTGATTTGCACATTACTTAAATGATTTTTGTATATGCTTTCGTCTTATTTTCAAATAGGAACAAAATTGATGTATTTTCATTCAATCTTTATCCATCTTTGAGGACCATGTGGTAAGTCTAATGTTACTTGCATCTCGTTAAAGTAAATCTCTCACACTCTTGGTGAAATACAGATTGTAAAATTACTGCAATAATTGTTGTTATAAATCTTTTTTTTTTTTTCATTTCTTTTTATCTCACCACTAATAAGTATGTAAAATTATCATTTATTTTGCTATGAGAGCTCTTTGCGTTTTAATTATATTTAGTATTTTAGTTCTATTGTTAGCTATAAGATTTTATATCGTCTTGTAAGCTTATCTTTTTCATTTATATTTTTTTGTAATATCCATAGATCTTGTTCCACTAGCTCATTATTCTGCCTGTGTAATTAAATAATTTTTTTTTCTCATTTCAACTTATTTCTTACGATGCCATAAATTATTTTTTTGCATTTCTTTCAAGATAAAGCAAAAATATTCGAAAAGTTGTGGCTAGTTACAATAAACATTGTATTTTCACTTGTTTTTTTTTATTTATAATGGACTGTTATTAGTAAATATTGAACAGAATAAACATTTCATACGAATAACTAAATTGGAGAGATCATTGGATTTAACTCTTGAAAAATAAGAGAAATAGACCCGATTAATTTTATTTACCTAGTAACATGATTGGATAATAACGTAAATAGTCTAATAACCCAGTTTGAGGGGTGCGAGGTTGCATAAGGCATCTACGAAATTGATTAGAAGGCCGAAAATTGCTGGTAGATGCAGAGGGTCGTAGTAGGATAGAGTTGCCGGGGGCGGCGGGGGGTAGGGGGGGTTTAGAGAGATGTGGGGGTCATTGAATAAAATTTTTAACAAATTTATAGGCTAAATGTGCGGATTATAATGAAGGATGCAGGGGGGGTGGCACAGAGGGCTATTAACAAATTGCGGTTCTTGAAAACCAGTAAAATTCAAACAAACTTAAACGTACCTTATAGGAGGCTACAAAGGGTCACAGGGATTATGCTCAAGTCCATATACACATAGATATATACCCTATCAGGGCAATGCCCCCATCTTCCATGCGATCCGCGTAAGAATTCCTCACGCACTATAATTACTTTGAATAAGAAAGTTGATTTTGAAAATTTTTGCTTAGAGTACCTTGATTTAATCTAAAAATATACCGTTACATTTTGATGAATTATTATAATTTTTTTCATGTTATATGTACAAAATATTCATAGTATATCAACGAATGTATAGATTTGTAATATCTTTAGGCTACTTGAAATGTCAATTTCGAAAAATTTAACATTTAGGGTAGTTGTTGTTCAAAACACAAATGTTCCAATACTTTTTGACTACGTTTCAGAGTTTTGCTTGAACACTTTTGGGATTAACAATATATTTTTAATTTTAAACAAGTAATGCTTCATAGTTCAGCATGGCTTATCCCCAAATAAAATATTAAAAAAGATTTTCTACTATAATTAAAGGACTCATGGATTGTGACTCACCAACTGGCTCGGAGGTTCGTGCCTCTGTGACTTCTCCTAAGTTTCAAAAATATTTATCCAAATTTTAGGTATGAGCTAACATTGCGATCACAGCTTTTTTAGAAACAAATACTTTTTTGTAAATGGCCCATTGTTATGAGACTCAGAAATGCTTGCTTACAAATAAATAAAAAAAATAAAAATTCTGACTTTCACGGGAGCAAATTAACTCGTAATTTACAAGCTAAAACTGTCACAAAAAAACTGCACCAATAATGTTATAGCCTGTCGAAATAAAAAAGTTATTACCGAGGTTTGAATGCAAGTCAGCAGTATACAACGCATTGTATCTTATCTGCTGCCCTAATGTTCAGTTTGCAATAGCCTGTGTTTGTAAATTCGCGCTAACAGGGCTGTCTTCGGCCTTGCGACCTGGAGGCGGTAGCCTAGTCATTATTTTGGATCGTAGTTAGCACGTTATTTTCTGTCATTGTCTACTTTAGTTACGGTCTCACCCTTTTGCTACGGCTGCGGCCCACAGCGTTAAAAAGTTACAAAATTCTTGCCAAATAACATATCTTCTAAATGAATGATTTATTCGACAAGAATTTTTTTTTTAAATTGAAGATAAGTTAATACAAAATGAATTAAAAATATAGATCATGCGTAAAAATACAGTTCTAATTGCCAAATTAAAGGCAAACAGAATTGCTTTAAATCTGTCACCTTGCGTATTATAGATTCAACGTTTTAAGCAGTTTTTCTTGTACTCAACATGGTCAATAGTAGCTACACTTGCAAATAAATAATGCGGCTTGTAATTGTAACACTTTGAAATGGCGGATCCGAAATGATGGAGAGTGATTTCATCAAATATCGTTAATTCTTAAAAAAAATAGTGCACAAGGGGATTTTTCGGATCTCTAATGATGAAATTAGCCGAACAATAAAAAATTCATGATAGCAAATTCAAACCATCGAAAAAATTAGTTATAAATTTTTGTACTTGATCAAACCTTGATTTCTTGGACTATTTAAGCTCATTATGGAAGGAATAAAATCAGATTATAGTTAATCATTGCATATCAATAGGCAAAGTTTACAATCATTATTATAACCTCGAAATTATAACCTTATATATTCTATTACATATTTAAATCCCGATAAGTAAAAAGCCCATCGTTGCAGTCTACTAGCTGCCGTTACCGGAATACCTCTTTCTGGACCCAATATACATTCTAATCGTTTGTGCTCCGTTCTTAAAATTTTTTCTCGGCCGTATTTTTGAACCCAAAAACCATAGCGCACGCTTCTTTATTAATAATTACCGAAATACAAACATTGCCTCAACCCATTCTTCATCGTTTTCTATAAGTCTTAATGCTAAGCATGCTGCTGTATAGGAGGATGCTTAGCATTAGGACTTATAGAAAACGATGAAGAAAGGGTTAAGGCAATGGCTGAAGCTACAGTTTGGATTACGCCTCAAAGACTTTGTCTTCTATATTAATACACTGTCAACCTGTCCATCCAGAATAATTGTGGGAAAAATTAAGAAATGCAGTGTCTGAGGACTTTTTGCATACATTTGATCAAGTTATCAGTTATCAATTAGCACATTGCCAGATAAATAATTTATTAAAGAATGAAGGTAAAAGTTTAGCTGATTTTCCTACGATGGAACAATTCGTATTCTATGGACTCGATTATATTGATAGTTTTTCAACTGCACAAGTTTCTGAGATTGGTATTGGCCAATATAACCAACTAGACTTAGAAGAAAAAGATATCGTAGGCAAAATTCTTAATGCTTCAAGAGTAGTAAATTATAGTGGCCGAAATTGTCTCTACATGGAAGGTCAAGGAGGATCTGGTAAAACTTTTGTTTACACAACTATTTATATTAAACTTTCATCAGGAAATGTTAAAATACGTTCAATGGCTTTTACTGGAATTGCAGCAACATTACTTTCTAATGGTAAAACGGTTTATAAAATATTTGGTTTACCAGTTCCAATGTTTCATGATTCTTCATCTAATATTCAAATACAATCAAAAGAAGGTAAGTTACTGAATGAAACAAAGGTATTTATCTGGCATAAAGCTCCTATGGCCCCACGACGTGCTTTAGAGATAGTTTATAGATGTTTAAGACATATTATGAATAATTAATTGCCTTTTGGTTGTAAAATTATGATATTGGGTGGAGATTTTAGGCAGCTTCTTCCAATAAAAGTTCACGGAACTAGTAGTGAAATATTAAACTTGTTGATTAAATACAGCTCTTTATGGAAAATATTTTCCAAATTTAAATGAACTGTTAATATGAGAGTCTTACCAGAAAAAGTTGAATTCGCGAAATTCTCATTAGATGTGGGTAATGAAACTTTCAATGATGAAGATAACAATATACAGCTTCCAGATTAGATATACTTTCCAGAAATGAATGTATCGTTCAACACGTTTTCGGTACATTAATAAATAAAAAAAAATTTGAAGAAATGAGTAAATGTGCAATCCTATCCGCTAGAAATGTTGATGTTGACCATATTGATGAAAGAGTTACTGATTTATTAGATAAAACTGTTGTAAGGATCTATACTGGAATCTAATGCTTATACGAAATATAAGTATTAATTAAGGCTTGTGTAATAAAACAAGGCTACAAATAATTGAATTTTCAAATTATTTACTCAAATGCAAAATACTTACAGGCAATAAGCGTAAAAATATTGTTTTTCTAAATCGTATTACTCTTTGATGCGAAAATAAATATCCATTTACATTGAATAGAAGACAGTTCCCAAAAAATTAGCTTTTGCAATGATTGTAAATAAATCTCAGGGTCAGACTAACCATGGTGAACTTAATGTAGCAATGTCAAGAGTACGATCATGGAACTTATTACTATTTCATCTGGGACATCATAAGAATGATACATAAGTTAAAAATCATGCATACAAAAGACTATACATATAAACCGAAAAAGGATACTAACATTTTTAAATTAAATAAATTACATGTCATGATGCATTGTTAAATTTTTTTCATCTAATACCCTAGATTTGCAAGATACACTCCACTTGCTTGTATAATATATTTTCTATGAAAAATATTGAAAAAGATTCATTTTGACATTAGCATACTATATCATTAAATATTTTCAATTCACTTTTGACAGCATATGAAATGAAATAACAGGGCCCTTGGTTTTTATGAATGAATGTAATCTTACTTCAAGTATTATATGGGGATGGCGATCTAGCAAGCTCAGCTCAGATGGCGCCAGGGAGGCAAGCCCCTGGTTTACAATAATGTATACCTATAGTATCGATATTTTGAGCGCTCTGATTGGCTGGAGCCTTGCCTCCCTGGCGCCCCCTTATCGGTCAAATGTTTTCAGTGGCCATCCCCAGACTTAACAAAAATTTTTATGTGAATATGATAGTCTTAAGAAGATGGAAAAATAGATTTAGAAAAATAGATAAAATCCTAATTTAAATTTTACGCCATCAGCCTTTATTTGTAACAATGCATTTTTTGTCTATTTTATAATGGAATAAATGCCCTGGATATAACATTATCGTTTATTATCATGAAAAGTTTTTAGTTCTTACCTGAATAACTACTTGATAAATTCTTGTACTATAACAAACATAGTTAAAGCAAGAATTTTTGAACTAGAACAAGTTATCGTTTACATATAACTCAAACTAGATACAGTACATAAGTGATGCTGTTGTCTATAGGATGTGGTATCGTGATTTTAGCTGATTTTGCATCCGTTTCTTAAAAAACAGTAAAACAAATGTATAGTTACCAACAAAAGTTAATGGCGTAAAACTCTAATATAAATCTCCTTTGCCATCGCTACAATAAGAAAATCATTGACTCATGATACGTTGATAAAATTTACTCCAATTCAAAGCTTCTGCCAGTAAAGTATATTTTCGGCCAAGAACACGTGACAAACGTAACCTTAACATCGGCCTAATTACTGTGAATTATACTTTTTATCCAATTTCTGCTTTTTTTCAATAAAAAAAATGTATCTGTTGTTGTGATCTTAAATACCTAAATTTTGTAAGATCTTTAAATAAAAATTGTAGTTACGTTTCAGGAACATTATATTTCCATTGACAAACTTCGTTTGAATCATGGTCACGTGACTATTTCTAACAGATAATATGAAGAATACTTTCGTTCGAAATTATTTCCTTTCATTAAAATTGAATAAGAGGAAGAAAGTAAAGAGCGCGCGTAGCACGCTTAATAAATGCTAGTGGTGATAAGAAATTGGATTGGTAATGAATAATGGGTATACAAGGGAAAATTGTGAGGGGTAGATAACTCCTATAAGAGAAGGGGAGAGATCAGCCTTATTTTGTATTGGAAGTAAAGACGGACGACTGTAGTTCTGTTGAAACTTTAAAAGTAGTAACTAGAAATAAGTCTGATCATTTACCGATGACCTTTGTAATCGCAGGTAATATTTTACGAAAAAGGCAGAAAGGAATAGAAGCAGACGATTATCGAAAAATACTGATATGAAAACGAAGTGGAAAATATAAGTACTAAAAAAGAGTAGAAAAGATAGGAGAGAAATATTCGAATCAAATGATAGAGAACTTGCATGTTTTCCAAATTATTTTTTTTTCAATTGTAAATAGTGCACTGAGTACGCGTGAGACATTTTTTTAAAAATGTTGTTCAGAATTTATAATAATTGATTGAAATTTCAAGTCATATTCAAACTAATATCACGTGATATGACGTCAAAGCTTCTGAATATTCTGAAGATTGTTCGGTTTTCACGGATGAGCAAAAAGCCGAACTAACCTGATTATCTATAACGCCACAAATTATAATATAGTTATGTTGCACTCATTGGGAGTGATATAACCTTCTGTTGTGTCCAAATCACTTTTGGTAGATTTCCCGACGTAGCGTAAATAATTCTGGTCATTTACAATAAAATCTATTTAAGCAATGAACTTAGTGAGTTGCCCGCACAGTCTGCTGTAGGTTTCGGACAAGGCGTATTCAAATGTGGTAAAATGACGTCTTATCTCGATGTTTTACGTCGCGCAACTTTAAGGCAATGAACTTCTAAAAATTCAGAACTGAATTTAGTTGACTGAATCCTGCTGCATGCAAGCTCTCTATTAACCATGGTAAATAAATGTTACAGAAAAATTAGACAGTGTACTTCATATAATCAGACAGTTAGCAGAGGAACAGAAAATTATAAGATTAAAAGAGAAATATGATTGCACCATTAATAAGCAAGATTTTTTAATAATTAAGCAGAAAATAGTAAGTAAAGGTTATTTCCATGAATTATCAGAAAATGCAAAAGAGAGTATACAATTTAAATTAAAACAGGAAAAAAGGTAAAAAAAAATTATTAGAGATGAGAAAACTAAAAAAAACTAGAACAAAAACTAAGCATCGTAGCGCAAAGCCAAATTATTATTAGTTTTTAAAGGCTATTGGAAAATTCAAACAAAACAAATTTTTTTTAGAAAATTGTCTATGATTTTGATAGTTAAGTTAACAAACATACTAAATAGGTTGTATACAGAAATACTTATGATTGACAGGTGGATAAAAGCAAGAATACATTCAAATCGCAACGCAGGGAAGAAAAACGAGGACGTTAAAACTACCGAAAAGTAGTGTTTTTAAATGTGGGATTCAAGATATTAGGAAACATAATTGCTGAAAGTGTAAAAAAAATATTTTGGAGAGTGTAAAATATTAAATGAGAGTCAGGATGGCTTAAGGGTGAAAAGAACAACAATGGGCCATATTTTTTTTTTTGGACCGTATTGTTTTCATAATTAACATCCTGTAGTACAGTTTTATCTTGAATATGGTCGCATAGTATGCCAGTAAATGTAGCATAACTGTAAAATCACCTGATTCACAGTTAAAAAAAAAAATTGACTTCGTCACGTGTGACATACCGCAGAAGTGAGAACTCCGAGAGTTATTAAATGTGTACATGTGTAATAAAAAAGAGAACGAGAGAGAGCGAGCGAGTTAAAAAGGATATAGAAGTTATGTGCGTAAATCGTATGTGCGTATGTCTTGACAAGAAAAAAACTATACTTAAGATACAATGAATTCATTCGGAAACAAAAGGAACTTAGGAACGTTAGTCTTTTTTTAATCATGTTGTTTCTCAACAATAAAAAACTCATTTCTAAATAACTTATGCATGTCTGCATTGATTTGTAATAATTACTATTTTCGACCTATCCTGCGAAGCTGTCGGGATACAGCGTTATTTCTGGTTTTCTAAGGTTTTGCTGTCATAAAATCGTTTCGGAATGATTCATACGCATTCGTATGTATACCTTTATCGTAACATGCTTTTTTTCGAAGTTTTTACCACTTTCTACCAAAATTTACCTAAAATAATGAATTCGAGGTTATGTCGTAAAGTCCACTAAAACATTTCTATTTTACGACTTAATGTTTATTTACCTTTTAGAAATTCCATAAAAATTGTTATTTTTAGTCTATCTGGCTTTTCCGTCGAAATAAAGTGATTTTTTTGTTTTTTAAAGGTTACATAGTTCTGAAATAATTTCATAATTATGTGTACGTGTTCGTATTCATACCCTTAACGTGCTGTGATTTATTTTTCACAATTTTTACCACTTTTTTACCTAGATTTACCCTAAACTAGGGAAATCAGAGTTGTGCCATAACGTCTATTAAAACCTTTCTGTTTGTCCGCCCTAATGCCTATTCACACTTTAGAAAACCCATAAAAATTGTTATTTTTAGCCCATCTGGCTATTTGTTCAAGTATTGCGTATTTTTGGATATTCCGAGGGTATAAGTGCACAAAACTGTAACTAATTATTTCTTTATACTTGTCACGATTTGCTTATCGTGCCATCATTTTTTCTAAAATTTGTCCATATTCATTTCAAATCAATAAAACGTTAATCCTGAAAATTAGGGTTATGTTCTTACATCAACCAATACTTTCTCTGTTTGTGATCCACGATGATTTTTTTTCCCTATAGAACATTTATAAGTTTTGTTATTTTTGGTCTATCGTTCTTCTTTTCCCAGATAACGCGTATTCTCGAATAGTTTCAGGCTAAGTCATGATAAGAACCCGTTGAATGAATATTAGGCATCTGAATAGATTGGGTGAGCGTGCAAAGAACTTTTTGGTAATTATTAACTGTATATAAATAAAAATAGTGACTAGTCTTTCCATGTGTGTATTGTATAATTATTTATGCGCGCACACTCACATTTACTTACACTAGACTATATATACTAGTTGTGCTTAGCCACCTGCATGCTCCGCGTGCCAACCCCCATATTTTGATGTTTTTATTTTTATGTCTAAATATGCAATTCAATTACTTTTACGGATTCTTTTAACATTTTTATACGTATCCCTGTTCTCCCTAATTTCACCCAAAACATTTCTCTATTAATCGTATCAAATACTGTTTCAAAGTTTACAAACACAGCATGTAATTAAGTCCTTGGTTCCTTTGGTTTATTTTCAATTGAACTATTTAGTACAAAAATTTAGTCTTTTGTTTTTCGTTTTACCCTTAAGCCATCCTGACTTTCATTTAATATTTAACACTCTACTATTATTTTTTTTTTTTTATGCTTTTAGCAATTATGTTTTCTAGTATCTTAAATCCTACATTTAAAAACACCACTTTCCGATAGTTTTAACGTCCTCCTACTTCTTCCCTACCTTGTAAATTGCATATATTTTTGCTTTTTCCCACCATTCAATCGTATGTATTTCTGCATATAACCGATTCAGTATGTTTGTTAACTTAATCATCAAAATCATAGACAGTTTTCTAAAACATTCCCCAACAATTCCGTCGTCTTCTACGACTTTTCGGTTTATCATTTTCTCTAGGACTTTCTTCACTTCAATGATTGATATATCCTTTTTAAATAGTTTTAGACGTTGCTGCCGATTACTGTACCCTTTTTTTCGTTTTCGTGTAACATGTCTCAATGTTGTCTCTTACGAAATTTTTAAAGTTATTTTTTCGTGACTTCTTTCTATTCCTGTCCTTTTTTTTGTTTGAATTATCCAATAGCTTTGCAAAACTAATTTCAATTTGGCTTTGCCCTACTATGCTTAGTTTTTGTTTGGGTTTTTTTTTTAATTTTCTCATTTCTACTAATTTTTTTTTTACCTTTTTTCCTGTTTTTAATTTAAATTGTATACTCTCTTTTGCATTTTCTAATGATTTATTGAAATTACCTTTAATTTTTTTTGTTTAATTATTGTAAAATCTTGCTTATCAATTATGCAATCATGTTTCTCTTTTTTTTCGTATAATTTTTAGTCCCTCTGCTACCTGTCAGATTATATTTTGTACACTGCCTAATTTTTCTGTAATATTTATTCACCCTGGTTAATGATTTGATCTAAATATATCCCTCCTATCAAAGGTCATCGGTGGACAATCAGACTTATGTTACAAAGGTCATCGGTAGATAATCAGACTTATGTCTGGTTACTACTTTCAAGGTTTTAACAGTACTATAGCCGCCCACCTTTACGTTCAATACAAAATAAGGCTGATTTCTTCCTTTTTCCTACAGAAGTTATCTACCCCTCCAAATTTTTCCTTATATACCCATTATTCTTTACTAATCCCATTTTTTATTACTATTTTACCAGTTTTCCGCCTTTACTGTTTCGATCTGTATTCTCATACTTTCTTTGGCTACAAACATTGGTGTCTGTCTCTGTTTGCTCCAATGCTATCCTATCATCTGAATGACCGGCTATTATAATTCTGTATTTGCCTCCTACTCATAGTTTTATTTGACTTTTGTATTTTACTACAGGTTTATCTAGTTTTAAAAGATCAGAAGGTTTAAAACAGCATTTAAATTTTCACAATAATAAACGAATACGATATATTTATGTTCTATAAATCGAATAATTTCAATTGAACCATACGATTTTTTAAAATTTTGTGTAGTCTCCGACGAAGTGTCTGTGCTCCGAAGTTTTTTAATGATCTAAAATTAAAATATAGATACTAAGAGATACTTTTTTCTACCCCTATCTCATTCCATTATACATATGTTTATTAAATAAATATTTTAAAGAATGTTTGAGGGATGAATGTAAATGGAACCAAAATATAAGTGTAAATTGGAGATGGCCTAGCTAAGGGGGAGGTGAGGGGGAGAATAATGGGAAGCTAGGGAGCGGGAGGAAGCGGGAGGGAGCCAATACAAATTTTATTGACTTTAAAATCACACTTATTCGAAAGACTAACTCTCTTGAGGGGGAGCCGGGGGAAGCTGAGAAGAAGCTAACCGGCATCGAGAGGAAGGTGGGAGGGCTGAGACTGATTTCTGTTCATACAACTATTTAATATAGGAAGACTAGCTTACCCGAAAAACGTTGTTTTGCCATATACCTTATTTTTAGTATATATTTTGGTAGTCAAATAAAAATAACTAACTTATTGCAAGTGTGTGGGGATGTGGTATACGATTCATTGAGAAATGGACCACTGTCAGCGTTGGCGGTCAATAAAAATAACAAAATACCAAAAATTTATTTTCAAATCTATTTTACTTTTATTATCCTAACTAATACATTACAAACTACATCTCAATAAGTAATTATGACCATTAAAAAAAAACATTATAAGTCTCTTAGTGCAATGGAATGTACAATATGTTTAGTGAGTCCATCTTTAGCCAACACAAACAAACTGGATCGTTTACCTACGCGAGAATATGCCACGTGTAATTTTGCGTGTGAAAGACACTGTGTGCTCAAATCTAAGCCACAAACTCACATCGTTTGTTCTTGAGACATATAGATTGTCATGGTGAATGCCAATCTAATTGGAAATTGAATCCGTTTAAATTTAATTAGCACATTCATGAGAATAATAGGGATTCTTCGCATACATCTTCTCCTCGGAATCTGTCATTCAAAATGCTCGCTTCGTCAACGTTTTTCATCAATTTTTTAATGACTAATCGCGTGCCATTGCACAGTCTTGGTGGGTTCAAATAACGAAGCAAAATAACCGGAGATCCAACCTTTAGTTGTAAATGGTGCAGTGGCATACCTGTCAAATCTAATGAGTTTAAAAACTCTGCTGGATAAATTACAGCTTCGGTGATATCGCAAACTTTATCGATAGATTTGTATGACAACAAGTCCCCTGGCAAAAACTGTTGTATCTTTAAATAAAAATCGTTGACGTCCACATTTTTTGCTGCCAAAATTTCTCTTTCTGCCAGCTACTCATGATTCAAGTATATTGGAAAATATGTGGTCACTGAGAGCATTTTGCGAATTCATGATCTTCCAGAAATCGGTCGACAATTTTATGCATCCAGTATTTTCATGCACATCTACTTTTCCATCGCCGATATCTAACAATTGTTTTGATAATGTTACAGCAGATGGATCTTGTAGCAT
>JAPYYV010009009.1:0-12212 GCA_030522625.1 Copidosoma aretas | reverse complement strand
CGGTTTGACCTATCAAAATTTGTAATACTGACTTCTTTATTTATATACGTGTCCAGGGACCTAAATTTAAGTTTATAAGCTAATCGTTACTCAAAGCTTCGAGTAGAAAAAAGTCCGGTTCGAAACAGTCATGTTTTTATCGATTTCGAGCAATTTGCGAATGAAAAGTGTCAGATTTACTTCACCAAATTTTTCGTTATAGGACGCAAGAGAGATGAAGGTAAGTGTTTATGTAAGGTGATTCACGAAAACTTCTCACTTTTAAACAAAAAATTCTGAAATACAAAAATGATGCTAACTCACTAAAAATCAATTTTAATCCAACGGAAATACGTAGATATGTATTTATTGTAAAATAATGTATATTGATCAAATATTGATTCAGTTAAAGTTAAATAAATTAAGAACCTTATCTTATCTAACTATTTACAAGTGATCATGTGCGTATAGAATTGAATTTCAAGAGGCGGAGAATTTACACCTTCTAGATTATTATTTGACTGTATTGATTATAAAAGTTTGTCATAATATCTTTTTTTGCTATGAATTGGTGAGCAGATTATTACTTTTGTCAAATATTCTACTCTTTTTTGCTATATTGAGTCGT
Organism: Copidosoma aretas; assembly: GCA_030522625.1. Classification (NCBI taxonomy): domain Eukaryota; kingdom Metazoa; phylum Arthropoda; class Insecta; order Hymenoptera; family Encyrtidae; genus Copidosoma; species Copidosoma aretas. Next base: position 11,605 of record JAPYYV010009009.1, on the reverse strand, counting down.
ATCCTAATTCTAGACTACTCTCGCTTTTGACTGATGACCCAAATGATTTGGATCCGTTGACTCCTGTACATTTTTTAAACCTTAGACTCTCATATTCGAGTCCATAACCAGATATCAATTAAGAAAAACTTACACCTTTGAAAAGATGGAAGTTACTCATTCAGGCTCTCTAAATATTTTGGAAGAGATGGTCATCGGAATACCTCAATTCCTCGCAAACTCGTGAAAAATGGTTGTCAACTCATCGATCAATTAAATCTGGGGATGCTGTTCTTACACAAAATAAGCTGACCTCTTCAGAAATATGGCCTTTAGGTAAAGTTGTTGAGGTCTGCAAGGACCCAAAGTCACTTTTTTGTGTGGTCAGGGTTGCCGTAAATAACTCCGTGTTGTTATTCCTATTCACAAACTGATTCTTATGAGAACAGTCTCTGACTTGGAATCTAGTTATGATGATTAATTATTATCGATGTTCTAAATGACATTAAATATGCGCACTTTAAAATTAATTTTGTTTAATGTCTTTTATTTTTTTTTTCAACTTAAGAATTTTGTAAATGGATTTGCGATCTGGCACAAAAAATCACCTCCTTCACATAATTTATTACATATTATTGATGTTTATTCGTACAGACTTCTGTACATAAACCTCGGTCGTATCTATAGCATTAGACTGGCAATTTATTTTATTCAAATAAACAGATTTAGTTTTGTGTTCACAGTTTGCTTGTGGCACATTTATTATGCATTGGTGCTGCGCAGTAGAACGCAGCCAATAACCTATTAGCGTGCTAGTGGACTCGCCCAATCAGGCGTATGCTCGATACTGCGGGACCACCAATCGTCGCGTCATACTGGGCTAGCTCGCACGACCCTGCGCTGGCCGCTACCAACGCTGCCCAAGTCATTCCGCGAAGCTCGCTCGTAAAGGCAACTTCTCATACAGCAAGTGTCTTCCATTAAGTTAGTCATATTTGTACCACGCGCGACTCAAATTTTATTTTCCTTAATCGTTATTTTAATCTAGTACAGCAAACAACGCTTATATTTGTAATATACAGTGTTGCTAATTTATTATTAAAGTTGTGATATTTTCTTCATAATGCATCTTTTGTTTAAAGAACTAAAGAAAATCAGTGCTGTGTTGTGTATTTCTTAAGCGTGATCCTACTTATTAAAGCTGATTGACTCGCCCCTTTGCTCTTCCTCCTTCAGCTTTGTATCTCATACAGTTTACTTCATATCAATTTTTGAACGATGTTTTTCAATTCTAAGCACGGAGATCGTCGGGTCAAATCACTTAGATATTAATTATTTTTATTTGGACCTTGAGTAGGACATCATATAATTTCATAAATTTGGTGGACTTATTGATATGCAAATTAAACGAAATTGAATCCAAATCATTTTTATTTAGCTACTGAAAATTAGAAAATAATTGTTCTCTTGGTAGTTCGTTATTCCTAAGAAGTGAGTACATAATGAAAATGATGGTCAGCTAATTTTTTTGATAATCTACGAATAAAAAATTTAGGTTTAATATTTTTTATATTCATGAATTAATTTTGCCTAGAGAAATATAAAAATAAAGTTATTTAGAGATGATACAGCAAGTCATTTATATTGCCAGACAGATACGCGTTAAAAGCATCCAGTATACGATGTTACATTTTTGCATCCATTTAAGAATACGAAAAATATAAGGTAATAGTAGTCCTACTTTGGAATGAAAAAAATAATTAGCACTCACCAAAGGACCAGATAAAAAAACATTTTACGTAAATTATTCTACTTCACGACTTACGTGTTCAAAAGCAAAATGTATACAAATGAGCTAAACTAGCCTTTAAGTTGCAACAGTGAGAAGTTTCATATCTTATTGGCCCGTACTTGCAATCGAGAATTTTGTTATTTTGGTATATTTTAATATATTAACATCTTTTAATAGTTTTAGTCTTATGCTTGACAAAGTAAAAACTTTGTAAATTCGGTTTTCTAATGTATGTGTGAATGAAACGAAATTTAATATCACTAAGTTTGTTGATGATCCGTCAAAATATTGTTAAACACTAAATTTTTATTCACATGAATACGTTTTTAGTACAGTTTTCCACCAGAAGAACGAATTTTTTCAAGTATTCGAATAAAATACTTTGTGGGTCATCTGAGTATATATTAACTTTATTCGAAAAATAATAGATTCATCAAAATAATCTGCAGTTCTTATGCATGTATTTCAACACGTACCGTCACCTTCCTCTTAATATCCAATACTGACGGCCAATAGACGTAATAGTCAATTGAACCCCACCGTGCAAACAGAGGTGATGATAGTAATCTATTAACAAACGAGTCAGAAAATCATTCCCATTTAAAATCAAAGGATGTTCGGATTCTAGATCTAACAAGGCATTACTTAATCTTCGTTCTACTCTCAGAAGTTCACCCGAGAGAATCGGTATCAATTCACGTAAGTGACTTGAAGCAGGTAGAGGATCGTGACTATCCAAAGAACAGTCTCGATTTTTTTTAATAACGGCCATATCTCATGCAAAATTTTATTGTTGATAACAGTAGATTAAGAACAAACTGGAACATCTCAACTCTGCTAATGTTAAATCCGGAGTTGAATGTCGATTAAATTTTTGTACAAGAATAGATGTCAATTTATTATATGTAGAATTTACTAAATAGTAGCTAAAATTGTACTGTGAAACAACCGTTATAGATATTATAAAATTTATGAAACCAGTTTTGAAGAAATCGGAGCATTATTTTTTCTAATGTTGAGAAGTCCTGAGAGTCGTTAGTGGAGTGGTTGGCATCGCCACGATACTGTTTTTAAAGATCTAAGTGACAATAAACCTTAATATTATTTTCGTACTTAAGTTAAAATAAGTATAATATTATTAGCTGTAAATGTTTAAGGGGTATTGAGCGCATTGACAGAAAATACTATCGCGACAAAACAACATGATCAACTAAAAAATGTCCGTCGATGCTACGTATGATTAAACGTGTCACACCGCAGCAGTTGGTTCATCTTGAGTGATGAATCTAAGAAGATAGGCAATAGTAAGAGTATAAAAAAATGCTAGACCCTGCAGACGCACAAAAAATCAAGGATTGGTATAAGGAGGAGAAAGCTATTAGGAACTTTTATAAAGGCCGGTTCGTAAAAAAATTGTGACATTGTAAACGTTTGTGACATTGAGTTCTGCCAAATTTGATGAAGTAAGTTGATTTATTTTTTTTCGTGCGTAATTATTAAATATTTTTAATAATAAAGGTTTCGTACTGGCAGATTTTACCAAAAATATTCGGAGACAATAGATTAGAGACAGAATAAATTTACAACCATACAGGCTGATGGACTAAGTCCGGTATGATTTATAATAAAAACCTACTTTTATGATAATCATTTTTTCTTATGTACACAAATTTTTTCCTTCCTTTCAGCATTTAAAACATTTATTGGAGGCAGCTGTAGAATACGAAAAAAATTGATTTGTACAGTGACAGTGTATATTATTATTAAGTGCGTTACCATATGAAAAAAAAAGTTGAAATTTTCTATCTAAAAAATATTATATTTATATAATAAAATACTTGCGTTGTAACATAATATGTGTTATATAAATTGTGTGATCCTCAATTAGGTAAATTTATAAAATTTGAGCGCTCACAGCAGAGCATGCTGTCCACGAGTGCTTTCTGCCCGAGAGCGCTTTACAACTAAGACTGACGGTGGGTCCGCAGCGGTATTATAGTGAAAGCACTAGATGAGCAGCGGACCGTGGTGTTTCGAATGAGCTTAATTCTCGCGTAAGCCGCTTGTGCGCTAGCCTTACGAAAGCGCTTGCGGTCTCACGAGCGGCGAGCGCGCGGGAATCCCTATCCGCGATTGTTCAGCTTTTCGACAGAGTGCAGTAGATATTAGGCCACACACTGCTTGTGATGCAACGCGTGCATTTTCAGTAAACAAGTGCAAACGGTGGTTCGCTTCGTTTACTCAAACACCCATCATGCATTCCGTCACTGATGCTGACATCGACACCAGCGTGCATCACATGACCAACGTTAGTACAACTTTTGATGAAGCAGCGCTAAAACAAAGGAGCTCGTAAGAATACCCACCGCATCTCGTTGACTTCCGTCTGTTGCCTGTGTCGCCCACAGATTGTAATATAGTTCCTCACACGTGGTTTGCGATGCCACAAAGGACTATACGGAGCGCTAGCGCTAGTTTGAAAGGTAAGGTATTTAATCTGTAACACGAGCAGCGATAAAACTTTTGAATAGTTTCACCAAAACTTTACAAGAGCTAGCGCGAAAGTAGCTCGTTTTGTAGCCCGTGCTGACACACCAGTCAGCAGCGATAGCGGCAGCGGAAGATAATAATTCTGGTGTTTATGTTATGGTGTACATGAGTGATCTTCGTCGGGGTTTATTCAACTTATCCTTAGACTCCATAAAGTGGCTTCTTCCACTAAAGTGCTGATTAACTAAAATAACACTTTGTTAGAAAGTTTCATACATTTATTGTAGATAACGAATATATTTCATTGACAGACATTATATTCTCTCGCTTTTTCTTTCGCTCGTGAAAACGACTGAGAAGTTTATACGGCTCTAGGGTGGTAGAAAAGATTTAAAGAGGCAGATTTTCGACAAGAGTACCCTGACCCATTTCGTTAATGTAACGATGAATTCTGCAAATTTTAATCATTTAAATATGAGTTTATTCTTGTAACAACGACCATACAAGTTTCAAGTAACACAAGTATACCTTTCGATGATTCAGCGACATGTGTCAGCTTTAAAAACTTTTATTAAATTATGAGAAAAATGGCATCAGCGCATTATTGCGAATGCGATAAAGTTTATACTTGCATGATTAGATTAGTTTAAAATAACATAAAAACTTCTTTTTCGTTTATAGTTTATAAATATTGAATAATCAGGATTTCAGGAATGTCATCAGTACATTATTGCGAATGCGATAAAGTGTATACTTGCATGTTGAGATTAGTTTCAAATACCACGAGAACTTCTTTTTCGTTCATAGTTTATAGATATTATATAGTCAGGATTTCAGCAAGCGTGCGATACTAATACTTCTTTTTCTCAAGAAAAATTATCCTCTTTGAAACAGCAATAGGCATAAAAAGGTATTAAGAGTGCTTGTCAAAACAGTTTCGCACGTTCGAACGTGATTTACCACCTCAAAATTTATTTTTACATTCCTTTTTCTCTCTTTTGGATGAATAACATTATGGATTTGTTCTTTTTACTTGAAGCAGCCATCAGCCTCTGGTGGATTATCGTACCATCAATACATTAAAACAAAAAAATGGAGAATCGACAGAAGCGGGGATTGAAGACAGAAATTGTTGATCTGACAAAGGTAAACCGACATCATTAATTGCCCTTTCCGATTTATTGCAAGCTTTATGTCTTGAATAAGTCATTCGGTAAAAATACAATCGCTGGGCTTGAATACGGAAAATTATGATTTACGTAGATTAGTAGTAAACGACTTCAATCCATGGTAAGCGAGTAGGTTAGCGTGTTTGTGCCGCACGTGAACTATTGCTATCAGGGATTCGAACCCGGTCGACCAAACTTTTTTCTACAGCAAGGTATGTTGAAAAGAAAAGCTAAAGCGGTTAAGACAATGATTTCAAATGCCTGCTTTTCAAAAAACTTTTTTTTCTTTGATTTTTATGTTCATTATAATTATCGTATTATCTCTCCGTAAGTGAGCGTAATATTTATATCCTAATGTAGAAAAAGAAGGTCGCACTTATACATTGATGCTGTCTCTCTCTCTGTGCCGACAGGGAGGTGGCTCAGCACGGGCCAACTGCTCGTGCCCCTCTCCGGACAGTAACTAGGAGTATGCAGCCTAGGACATAGGCACGTCCGTGACCGTGACTTGTAGGGATTATCAATAAACTAGGTACTCATGCACTACCGTTGTACAGATGTCTTGTACCTAACGGCATGCTCGTCCTGCCAGCTACATTTCCTACAGTGGTGACCCCGTATTTTTAGACTTTTTCGGGGAATACGCAGTGTGAACTAAGGCTGCAGCAAGAGCCAGGAATTTATTGATCTTGTCTTGTCTTGGAAATCAAGACACTATAAAAAAAAATATGCTCATATGAATGAAGGCTCTACAGTCAGCAAACTTTATACAGATGGCGTACTGTAGCTAAAAGAAAAATAGCGTCGCACTGACACACATGTACCAAAAGTGACCTCTTGACGTTTGCGTGACGTCGATGTCATCACGACAACACGTCCTACTTATCGTACACTGTCGTCACTTGTGGTAAAAGTGTGTTAGCGACGCCATTTTTCTTTTAGCTACAGTACGCCATTTGTGCTGAGTTTGCTGACCATAGAGCCCTTATTTCAATACACTATCGATACGAACAAGCCAAGAAACTTATTTTGTCAAGAACGTTTACTCAAGATCTTGAGTACATCTTGTTCTTGAGTCAGTAACACTGGCGACGCAAAAAGAAAACAAAGTTGCAAGACACACTACTGCAATCAGACCAAATATTAAAACAAAATACTGTAGCTACCTTCGAGAGTATGCGCGTGGCCTGACTCGACTATATGATTTCTTATACATATACGTATACTGAACGTTCTCAGTCAGTTAAGTATTTCCCCACACACAGGAAAGTTTTAACTGACTTAACCAGTTCCACCTATAGAATCTATTTTCCACTTCCAACAGTACTTATATTTTTTAGTACCTGGCATCGGTTTTCCCGGTTCTAATGTTTTGTTTTGATGTCACCAAATCCCGTGGCAGGCACTGGGTACTGTAGTACTGTTAAAAGTGGGATAAAGATTTTATTGGTGGCATTGGATACATCAGTGGAAACTTCTCTGCGTGTATACTATCAAAGATGGCTAGAGATTTTCTTGCCACCATGCCAAGTTCTGTACTACTTGCGCGGCTTCTCTCTGCGGTCTCTGAACTTGTCACAGTAAAAAGATATTGCAGTTCTGTCGCAGCAAGTAGCGCCGAGCGACGAGCGACACAGTAGCTAACAGGCAGCACGCTAGCTCAAACTTGCTGGATGTTCTTGGAGATGATTTCTCCACTGTGGCAGGCACTTAGACGACCGGTGCGCGGCGGACATGACGTACAAAGTAATGTGAGTGTCGCTATAAATACAAAAGCCTGGACCGTAGCTCATAATGCGTAGCTATTGAAATTCTCTCATATTTGCCAACGCCAGCAGCCAGCAAAGTAGGGATCCACTTAGAGGAGCTTTAGGTCAGTTTTTCTTCGCAAATCTGGGCTAGCATGGCTCAAAAACTTTTCTACCAATACAGCCACCGGCTCATCAACAAGGGAATCCGTGGCCAATCACACCGCCGTCTCTCCATTACAAGTGGACACCGTATAACATGTAGCCACCCCCGGCTGTGCACTCACTACTGTTAACATCTCTGGCTCAGGTCCAGCAACCAATTCCACCCACAAATAAATTGCACGCACACACCTTTGGAAAAATGTTCTATCAGCAGCAGCATCCAGCTCCTCCGGGGCCACCGTTTTCTTTCCCAATGAAAAACGCATCAGGGCGCACAAAGAAATACGCCTCTCACAGTGCGCAGCCGGATCTTTCACGACAGTTAACACAGAGACCCTACGACCCGGTGTGTGTCACACGAAATTCGAAATTTGTCAGCCATCTGTTTACACCACTTAGCCTCTGGTGTGGTTTGACCTGCTCTAATCAAAGTTTTTGAGGAACGACATCGTAGATAAGGTTGCACGCTTCAAATGCCTTACCGATTGCCTCTCTGAGGATTTCATTTCCATTAAAGGAAAAAAAATTATCACTTCACTGCCAGTACACAGGTTGTATTAAAAAATAAAAAGTTATCTGCTCAAAGCCTACACTGAGACAAACGAGCAGAGCAGAGGATACACAGACTTATTTCAGGCCTTAGCTATGGTGACGGCCGTCCTTTGCAGCTGCTTAGCTGCATAAAAAGGACGCTAGAAACCTCGTTACTTCAGACTTTTTGCGGCAGCTGTGGCTAGAACGTCTACCTATAGAGATAAGAGTCACTTTCACCCCTTATCATAGGAGCGCAGATTCCAATTTATCATGAAATGAGGACCGAATGTTTGCGGCTTTTTCTTCAACTTTTACGGCATTCGGTGGGTTGAATATGGACAAAGTCAATAAGCTGCTGTTAGAGCTTACACAGCCACTGAAGCAGTTCTCACCTTGCTTACCACAGCGTTCGCGAACTAAGTCTCGAACGTCGTGCCTCGAGTACCAGCTCTAAGGGTAGCAGGTCCGACTATGAAGACCAGGAGAGCGGCATCTGCGGGTATCATCACAAATTTGGTGATAAGGGGCGATGCTATAAACCGCTTTGTAAGCGGCAAAAAACTAAGCCTGCTGTCCCGAAGCACGGTGACCCCGGACAGCCAGCATGTTCCTGCTCGTCGCCTTTTCCTACATGATCGTTTACACAACGTCAGATTCTTTCTTGACAGAGGTACTAAAGTGTCTCTGCAAACGAACCCAGGTAACGCTCAGCTTTTTCTCAGCTTTCGCATACTGTACGTGACCAACGGCACTTACATCAGCACTTATGGTTCGCGGTCCATGGATGTTGACCTCGGGCTTCACCAATAACCATTCACCTAGAGTTTCGTGCTCGCAGACGTTTCTCACCGGGGTAGATATTGTTGCAGCCTATAAGATCCCTGTAGACACAGCCTTGACCTCTTTCATCCACACACCTTCGGGCACAAGGTGCAAAGAAGGCCTGTTAACAGCACTTCTCTTCAGCATCTCTTCCAGCTACGAAATCGCTGAAATCTTGGAAGTATTTCTCGAAGTCACGTGTAAGGCACCCCCATCGTCGGTCAAGAACACCACTACTTTTATCTATATTGTCACTACAGGGCCTACAGTTTCTTAACGCGCTCGACGCTTTGAACTGGATAGGGTCATGGAGATCCGTCGCATGTTTAATGAGTTTATCGCCCAAGAAGTCTGTCGTCCCAGCTCCAGCCCGCGGCGAGTCTGCTCCATCTCGTGCCTAAGCAAGATGGCACTTTCCATCTCGGTGTAGACTTTAGGAGGCTCAATGCGCAGACGGCTCCAGATAGATACCCTGTCTCGCAGCTGGAGGACTACGTAGCCTTTCTCCACGAAAAGAAAGTTTTCTTAAAGATTGACCTTTTCAAGACCTTTAATCTGATCCGGAATACGAAAGACGATATCCCCAAGGCAGCCATCATCACGCCTTTTGGGCTGTTTAAATGTTCAGTTATAATGTTTGGCTTCAAAAATGCGTGGCAAACCTTCCAGTGCAAGATCAACGACGTACTGCGAGGGTTTAACACGTTCACCCAAATATACGATCTCTTTATCGCTTCGACAAGCGTAGAGTAGTACATGAAGGATCTTCAACAAGTTCTACAACACCTCAAGGATCATGGTCTCTCGATCAACTCTCACAAGAGCGTTTTTGTGGTCAAGACCATCGATTTTTTCGGCCACTAGATATCCTCCCAAGGCTCACGTCCTCAACTACAGAAAGTGCCGGACATCCTTAATTTTTCACGGCCGAAGGACCTTTCTGGCCTTAGGCACTTTATCGGTATGCTAAGTGCCAAAAGGTGGTTCATCAAAAACGCCTTTGCGCTGCAAGCTTACTTGCACGTACTCTTAAGGGACACAAAGAAAAAGGACATTGGTTTTGTCCCTTGGTAAGATACCTTGAAAGAAGCCTTTGAAGTGAGCAAGTGCATCTGACCTCAAAATAGGAGCAATCCTGGAGCAGCTGGCATACAACGAGTCGCAACTACTAGGTTTTTTTTCTAAGGCCTTTTCTAACGCTGAAAAGTGCTACTCCACCTATGATCGAGAGCTCGCTGCTCTCTTTCACGCGGTCAAACACTTTCGAGACATGATAGGGTATCCACTCACGCTATGCACCTACCATAAACTGCTCGGCTATGCCTTGAGGCAAAGGGCAAAGAACGCATCACCTTGAGAAGTACGTCACCTTAACTTTATCTTGCAGTACTTAACGGACACCAAGCACGTCAAATATATGGTTAACGTCGTCGCAGACATGCTGTTTACGACCTTAGACTTTCTTTAAATCTTCAAGGCTCAGGAGTTAGACCAGGAGATAAAATACCTCTTGACGAGCACCACAACATCTCTCTCTCTGACTGCGCAAGCTGACAGTGGGTCCAGACAGCCTCGCCATCTATTACAACGTCTCCTAGCACGACATCAGGCTTTACGTGCCTCCATGGTTCGTTAGGCAGCTATTTGACTCTGTTCTCTCTCTCTCTCTCTCTCTCATCTTTAGACAAAGATTCAGTCCAAATAATGTATCAGCGTCATATATAGCAGTCGATGAACAAGGACATCACCCGGTGGGCCAAAACATGAATGCACTGTAAGCAATCCAAATCGGGAAGACGCGAACACGTTTCACCTAAATCCTTCCAGGGCCTAGATTAGCGCTTTGACCCCGTTCACATTGACATAGTAGGATCGTTGCTGACGTGCCAAGGCGTGTCTCATCCTCTCTCGATGGTCGACATATTCACAGCGTGGCCAGAGGCGGTTCCACTTTCCAACATCACCGTAGCCACGGTGGCTACCAACTTTTATTGGCACTAGGTAACTCGCTACGATTACCCCAAAGTCATCATCACCGACCAAGGCTCGCAGTTTAAGATATCTGTGCCTTTCACTCTTACTTAACTGCTGGAACCTTAGCGGATCAGGACCACGCCTTAAAATCCAGCGGCCAACGATATCGTTGAAAAATGGCATCGTGCCGTCGAAACAGCCCTACGCTATTACGAAGTCCCAGTCTTTTTAGTCTCTGATGGGAAATCTAAGGAAAAATTTGTAAATCATAAAATAGCTCATCCAATATAGTGGACACTATCATAAATACTCTTAAAGTTCGCAAAAATATAATGAACGATAAAAAGCGTACGTAAAAATTCAATTTCAAATTCAATCGTCTTTAATAACGGTTGATACAGGTAGTTAAGGTTAGGCATAAAGAATATAATGTTAGTGTATAAAAATTAAACATGGATGATCGAATATGGCAGACGAAAAAAGAAAATTATGAAAAAATTATGTTCAAGCTATAATTATTGTGGTTTTTCACTCGCCAATGGGAAATATAAGGTAAGACTTGTGAATCATAAAATGGCTGATCTACTATGACAGACAGCTAAAAAAATGAATACAATCGAACTAAAATGATGAATATTACATTATCTTATTCGTATATATAGAAGCAATTTAATAGTTGATACAATAAAACAAACATCTTAGGTGAATACTACAAAATAAATATATTCTTAAAAAACGTAAGATATATATTTTTAACACGTATCGTACACACGTTCTTCATTACATATTTTACGTATGCTCCTCTAGATACAAGAATAATATAATCTATGTTTTAAAATTGATTGTATCTACTTTTTATATTTATTCTTCTAAAGTTACTACATAACCATGCTATTATGTAAGAGCTATTTTTTTGACAATATATCCAAATA
>JAPYYV010009008.1:0-16869 GCA_030522625.1 Copidosoma aretas | reverse complement strand
ACTTTCTGCCCGAGGGCCGAAAATTCTACTTTCGGCCCGTGACGCAGACACTCAAAGTACTTTCGGCCCTCACTTTGTGCCCGACAGGTAGAAAAATAACGAGAATACCATTCAATATACGCACATGGAAAAAATTTTAAAAAACATCGTGTAAAATATTTTTTTGATTGAGAAGCGTTGTTATATTTATTTTATTTATTTATTTATTCCGTGTACAGATTCACAATCTTTTTACATATAATTTTCCCCAATCGACACGCCGTGTGATTAACTTATTGTTGTAAAAATAATTAAAAGGAACCAAAAATCGTAATATGCATGCATGCAGTCGTAAATTGTGTTGGCTTAAATTTTCTATCATGCAGTTTAAAAAAAATGTAACAAATTGTTCTTCGTAATAACGCAAGCAAAACAAATGTCGCGAATATGTAAGAGAAGAAAGTAATAAATTCGTTTTGGTCACACTTTGATTGAGAATGGCAACATCGCCGCTCCGGAGTCCGGAGTCCGGTGTTGTCGTTTTTCAAACCAGAGTTGAGCAATGAGCACTGCTCATTTGCTCAATGAGCAGTCGAGTTGGAACTTCGGAAGAGTAAGTAGGAAACTCGGAACTTTCGGAAGTCGTAAGAGTCATCGTCGTCGCCTCGTCGCCTGTCGTAGTGTCGTCGCGATTGTCGCGAGGTGATGTGCTTGGACGCGCGATCGATGTTGACCTATCCAATGCTCGCGTTGAATCGTACATCGTAATCTCCAATCTATAATCATTCAACATCTTCAGCATATATATAGGTTATATAAACAATGTTATCATCATAACAGACCTCTCATTAGTCCATGCACTTAAGGCGTGCAACAATTAGTAGTCTATTACAGTAGTAATAATAATATTAATAATAGTCACTTCTAATCAGGTGGTGTGCATAAAACTATCATTAATTACGTGAACACAAATTACATACAGATAAATACAGCGAAAAAGTACATATGCATACAGCAGTCACTCGAGTGTGCCTCGATCGTCGACGTTTTGTTAATTGTGATAAGTAAATAGTGCTAGTGCAGTATAAGTGCAGTCGTCGCCACCACGAGTGTTCCTCCCTTCTTCGAAGGTGGCGGATAGGCGCTTCCGTAGATAAGTACGATTATCCGCAAGCATAATATTAATTGAGGCGTGTGTTGATATCACAGCTTTGTGAACGGTGGTGTTTGTTGAGTGGAGGTTTTGATTGATATACAAGTATTACAAGTACCTCTCTGGTGGACGTCGTCCGCTGGACAATATAAACAAACAAACATCCGCACAGAGAAAGAGTGAGAGAGAGAGACTGCGCAGAAATGCTGCAGCTCTTCAACAAGGAAAAAATTTTGTCTACCGGCCAGCTAAGGCGGCTTGGGGAGCACAAGTACAATGCGACGAGCTGCAGCCTCCTGGACAGCTCGCTCCAGCCCTGGTGGAATTTACTGGTGAGCAAGGTGCCGATCTGGCTCGCACCTAACCTCATCACCATCCTCGGCCTCATAGTCAACATCGCCACGACCCTCGTACTCATCTGGTACAGTCCTGATGCCAAGGCCGAGGTATGATTGTTGTATAAGTACTCACACTTGCTTGTTGTGCACCCACGAGTCGTCACCTTGTGTTCATACATGTTTACATTACTTTGCTACTTCAATCCTCTATTGTGTGCATACGTACCTATATATGCACCAAGTGAAAAAATATATTACATTTTTTAATTTTCCAAATCATTAGAAATATTGCATCATTACCTATTCTAAACTTCTAATTTTGAAGACCAAAATATCCACTTAGTGAACCACGAATTTTTGAGACAAGTTGAAACAGGGTAATTTTATTTTTTTGTTCTGAGCATATGCATATACCAATTCTAATTAAGTGTACGCTACTCATAACGGTGCTGTGTATATTAGTGGCTGATTTTTTTATACATTTCCCCATGGCATCATTGTTTAAACGTAGCATATCGGATGACACGATGACGTTGATTAAAAATCCGCTGATCGGTCTTTCTCTTCACATATGACTTGTATGCTTACTTAGCTAGAGGCCAGAATAGAAACAGCAAGTACGAATTTTGTAATGCATGAGCCAGCCAATCTATGACGTAGATTCGATGAAGTATTTGTTATTGTATTGTTGCTTTGTTGAATTAATTGGTAGGCATATGATTCATAGGAACTTTTTGGTTTGTATTTAAAAAATCTAAGTATTCTTTCGTGTTTGAAAAATAATTATTGCTGTAACAATGTTTTTTTTTTTTTTTATTTTTGAAAAAATAAATAAATGTTGCATGTAGAAAATTTCAATTTTATTCAAATAAAAATTTTTCAAATTCCCACCTATTAGACTTGTTGCTTGTATACTAACGTACAGTGCTATGATCATTCTCTTTATTAAGATTATTTGCTGGAATGAGTACTTGTATTTGTGCAATTTTTACCTCAAGGAGTCATCACTCACTACTTGCTTGATTTCACCTTCAGAGCAATTAAATCTGATGTTTTATCTTTATGTTGCTCTGAATAAATTTTTCAATAGATCACTTTATTGAGGGACAAATTCTTTGTTCATAACTGTATTCACAAAAATTAGTTTTCCATTCATTTAAAAACATATACGCGTCTGTATTAAAAATAAGTATACTTTGACCTTCATACAACTATAACATTTTTGTTTGTTCCTTTAATCTTGTAGATAATACTTATCGTATTTTTTTCTTTTTGTACATGAAATAATTTTAAAATGCGAAGTTTTTTTCCTGAAAAATTATTACTCGTGCAAAAACTACCTTTTAATTAATAGAAAATTACTTTCTTGTTAAAATCTATTGTTGGTATGATTGACTGTATGCACACAAGTAGATGACAAAGAAAAATTGCATACTTAAGATAATAATCATGGATGGCTAATTAAACTTGCATATCTTATCACTAGCCACCAAGATGGGCTTGCTTCCTGTGTGCTGTTGGTCTCTTTATTTATCAAAGTCTAGATGCAATTGATGGAAAGCAGGCCAGGAGAACAGGAACTTCTTCACCACTAGGTGAACTTTTCGACCATGGCTGTGATTCCATATCGACAGGTACGTTATTTGATTCATCAACTATCCAAGAAATAATATGTTTTCATGAAGTATCGTTTACTCAATATCATTTTAAATACAACTAAAACCCATTTATTATTAGTTAAAAAAAAGTTGTTTTTTATTCTGATAAAACTTTAAATTGCTTTATGTTTTCTTGCATAATAGATTTGTTGGCTGCTATCGAAATTAAAACGAGAGAAAAAAGATGCACATAAACTCGTGTCAGCAGGGTAACACAATACTATCAAGCACAAGTTTTCGATACACTTGATTTATAATATTCAGTACTCAGTTTATTTACAGGTTTATAGTGCTTTCGATACACTTAACAAAAAAAGCAAAATTATACAAAAGTTTTAAAATTAATAAAATTAATCACTTGTGGTATATTGGATTATTTTTACATATGAGCAAGAGGTTGGCGTCAAATTCGTTACTATACAAAAGTTTTATCCAGTATTTAATAATTTTTATAAAAATAAAGAATGTATGATTTTTAGTTGAATTAAAACATATAATGGGATAGGCGGAAAAAAATAAAACAAAACTTGTGTACCATACAAATGCAAAAAAACGATTTTTCAATAAAAGCAATCCTGATTTTGAATATATTACATTTTCAGTGTTTGTGGCTGTATCTGCATGCATTGCTGTACAACTAGGCCACTATCCAACATGGATGTTTTTCCAATGTTTCTGTGCCATGACACTTTTTTACTGTGCTCATTGGCAAGCATACGTTTCAGGTAAATATTTATTAGTTAAAATTTATATTTATAGACGGGCCAATTCTATACCATTAGGAGAATGTTGTTTAACATTTTCTTTATATTTTAAAGTAATCATAATTAATTATTAAATTTCAGGCTCATTGAGGTTTGGAAAAGTTGATGTTACGGAAGCTCAATTTACAATTATTTCAATTCATCTCATATCTGCTTTTTGTGGACCTACGATTTGGACCAACGAGGTTGTATGCATTTTTCTGCTTATTTATTGCTAACATTCTTTTACCAACATTTTTTTACATGAAAACATTTTCAATCCTCATAGCATTCCTAATTATAAATATTTTTATTCAATGAATTTCAAGTCTGTAAAATACGATTTAAGATTCAACATTTATGTCAATCATGTGTTTTCTTAATGATCACATTTTATTTTTTCAACTCTTGTCACCTACACTCGATTACGTATAAATCCACATAAATTTCTCCATCAAATTTAAATTTTCAAAGCACAACACGATTTCTAATTTTATTAATATTAAAAAGTTTAGTGCATGAAAATCATAAAATCCATGAGTTTAAATATTTTTTGCAATAGTGTGCGGAAAATAGGTGTTTTCTTACCTAGGGCAAAAAGTGCGGCAGAGCCTTTCTGCCCTCGGTACAAAAAATGTTGTCCTCACCTCGGGCATAAATATACAACGACCGCGCCCTTCGGGCTCGGTAGTCGTATTTCTGCCCTAGGTAGGAAATAGTATATTTCGTACGAGTTCGGAAAGGCTTATATTTACGAACTGAGAAGTTTACGGCACGAGCCGAAGGCTTTACGCACGAGTTTCGAATACTATTTTTCCGTCTGATAACCCAAAATCAAGCGGTGAAAGTGCTATTTTGAGGTTAGAAGACGGAAATGTACTATTTCCGCACTGTTTTTAGTTTGGAATAATTATTTTTCCTACCTCGGGAACTTTTGTAACCCTGGTACACCATCGGTAGGAAAAACAGCGTTCGTCGCTCGTGTGCATCCCACCAGGGAGGTCCCAACAGTCCCTCGGGCGTTGCTTCGCAAGCGCCCTCAGATCCAGAGACCACCCTGGAGAGATGCACATTTGTGACGAAAACTACTATTTCCTACTTCGGGCGTTTTTGAGAGGCTAGTGTGCCCTTGGTAGGAAAAATAGCGTTCGCACCGTATGTGCATCCGACCAGGGGGGTCCCAACGGTCCCTCGGGCGTTGCTTCGCAACCGCCTGGAGAGATGCACATTCAGTGCGAAAACTACTATTCCTACCTCGGGCACATTTGGATCCCTGGTACACCCTCGGTAGGAAAAATAGCATTCGTTACTCGTTCGTAAAGGCTTCTTTACGAACCTCGTTACGTCCTTCGCCTACGGCTCGTGTCGTAAACTTCTAGGTTCGAAAATTAAAGCCTTTCCAAACTCGTACGAAAACTACTATTACGTAACAAGTGCGGGAAAGATGATTTCCTACACGAGTTGTGATTGACTCGCACGAGTTGCCGGCAATGCCTGGAACGAGTTCTAGTTGATCGTACGGCACGGGTTACAATTTACAGGCACCGGCCATGACTGCGAGTCCATCACACGAGTGCTGAAATCGTCCCGCACGAGTTGCGTACAAGATTTTTTATAATATGTGTGTAGGGTATTAGTATTTCCTACCTCGGGCGTTTTTCGGGACCTTTTGACGTTTACTGCGCCCTCGGTAGAAAAATTAAGATCCTCTATATAAGCGCCATCCAACCGGGGCTACCCTACGATCTCTCGGGTCGCAAAATAGCCCCCGCGGCGATGGTGCTTACGTGACGAAAACTACTATTCCCACACATTATCATGAAAATAACTATTACCGCACAGTGTGCAGCATAGGTGTGCGGAAAAATCTATACCGCACAACCAAACATTTTTTTTTACTGATTAAATTTTTTCAAAACTCATGTTCTTCACTCTTTTAAATATCTTTTTAAATCTTTTGCATACTTTTATCATACTGTTACTTTCGTGTTTTTATAGTTTATACAAGTTTAATGAAATTCTGTAACTATTGTAATTGAGAAATGTGTAAGACTAGACAAACATAAATATAAACTAAAATAACTGTTTTCACGTAATGATTTTCTTAATAAAATCATAATTATCTTCGGGATCAAAGTAATATTTATGTTTGTAGAGTAAGGGTCAAGGTGTTTGGATACATAGTTTTGAGAAAAGGTTTTGCTATTATTATTTGCATCTATCAGTTTATATTAATGTAAACGAGCTTAATTTTTTTTTCCTTTAAGTACTATCATTACTATCTCGGAAATTTGCTATTGATCGACCCGTTGATGTTTCTCAGGGGGGGGGGGGGGGGCTTGGCCCCCGGCCCGCCCCCCAGGGGCTGCTGCCTCTGGACGCCACACAACCTTTTTTACTAAACCTTCTTAATTAATGTTTACAGACAACAAAGGTTTTTATATACTTATAGCGAAATTTTGGGTGCGTATACAGTTGGGTTTTTGCATGACATTATCTGTTTGGTCCGTCAAGTAGATCGTCAAAAAATATTTGACACGTATTTTTTCTTTTTTCATACAAAAAAAAAAATGACTGAGATAGAGCACATACAAGTTCATGAGCCCCACTCCTGAACTTGTATGTGCTCTATCTCTATCATTCTTTGTTTGAATGAAAAAAGAAAAAAAAAGTGTCAAATATTTTTTGACGATCTACCTGACGGACCAAACAGAAAATTTCAGGCAAAAACCCCTCGAAAAACCCAATTGTACTTGCGTGCATACGCATATACACGTATGTCATAAAAGATGTGATACACATTTTAGAATGGATTGTCTGTACTATAGCTTAAATATTAATTAAAAACATAATTATATTTTCCTCACACATATTGCGAAAAATCTTGTACAAACTCGTAATATGAAAATTTTAATAATATAAATTATATCCAAAGTATATCAATAAAAATTATATATTCACGTATTGAAAAGCTTTTATAAATCAACTTTGATAAAAACATTTTTATAGACAAAAAATGTATTCAACTGTACTGTACATTATAAAAGTTCAATTAATGTTAATACAGTAACTTAATGAGTCATCATTTCAAAGTATGTGAATTAAAATCTAACAAGTTAATTTTTTACAGATACCATTTATTGAAGGTTTTCAGTTTAAATATTTGATAGGCGTTATGACTGTGATCTGTACATTGGCAAACTTAAACTCTATCTTTTCGGTGATTTTTACCGGAGGAGTAGGCAAGAATGGTTCGACTGTTGCCGTAAGTTGGATGATTAGACTCTTGGATGAAAGGAATAAAGTTGAAAAAAATTTCAAACATTTGTTTAATCGAGATCTAGCATGGCATGAGAAGCGGTGCTGAACCTAATTTGCTGATATGCTGCATATTATTTAATACTAATTTGGAAAATGGCCGTTTTATTCTTCTTTTAAACAATTAAGATATACTTTAATTTCTTTTAGCTTTTTCCCAACTCTTAGAATACTGTTTCTGGTTTCTCAGTTTTTACGTACATTATACCAGAATACAATTTTTCGGTTGTATTGCTTCTTTTTTACCATTTTATATTAAATAATTTTATAGATTAATAAGTGTATCAGCTGGTTATAAACTTTTGGAAAAAGGAAGTGCGCATGATACATCGAATTCTGCTTGGTAAATTTTATGATTGCTTAATAATCTCTTGTGCTTCGTTTTTATTAATATTATTGTTCATAGCCGTAATTTAATTTTTAAACGTAATTTTTTAAATTTACTGCATGCATTGAATGCGGGATCCTTGCATATTATGGATATGGCTTATTTAAATATTAAGTGTTTGAGAACTTCCGTTTAGGCGCTCATGGCGATTTCGAAGCAATGAAATGTATATCTATGTAATGGTAAATGTGCGCCATGAGCGCCCGAAACTAAAGTCCTCGAACATACCTAGTACTTACTTATCTTCGGTTTATGAAGCTATTTGCAGTAGATACAGAGGTTTGATGTGTATCTTGTAGTTGGTAATCCATGGACAGAAAAAAAGACCTTCTGATTTGTGTTCGAGATAACTCATTTTTAATGTAGTTATTTTCTAAAATTTAAAGGTCTCAAAAAAGTTATATCCCTTTGTAAAATATCATGTAATAATTGCCATTTAAATTGATCATACTGTCACATATGTATATCAAGTATATTGTAAATTTTTCCAAATTTTCCCCAATTCATCCAATAACGTTATAGTGTTTATAAAATAATAATTCTCTTTGTATCCAAAAATGTTTGACTGTCATCTGATTTGAATAAACCAAAGCTCTTTTTTTCTCCGACTAAGTAGCTACTAATTCACCATCTTTCATTTTCTAAAAACTATCCTATTCACTGTTAAAAATGTATTCGTTCATAGTATTTTTTTAAATTTTTATAAAAAAATGCAGAGCAGTCGTAGCTCTGTTGGCATAGGCGCAAGTCTTGGTCAGCTACGGTACGGATAGTCAAGTGAGGCGCGACACAGTGTAAAAAAAATAACTTTTTTGGGAAAAAATTCTGCCTTTACTACAAATCTTAATCGATTATGATGATTTTTTTTTTTTTAATTGTGAAAAAATTGGCTTGACTGTATCACTGCGACATTTTCGATGAGTGTCCAACATAACCTCAAAACTAATGTATTAAAACTCTAAAAATTCTAGAAATCTCTATTTTTTAGTTTGAGAAATTAAGTTTTTATCTTTTTCTTAATCAGTTATCTGTCAGACATTTTTGTAGTAATTGAATCATATTGATATCAAGAAAGTATAACACCATAACCTTAAACAAATTTTAATTAGTTCAAATATCCTACTCAAAATGTGATACTTATTTATTTGCATGCAATAAGAAGCTTAGGATTGCGGATTTGAGAACGCAACTCCGGTTTATTTTTTTTTGGTTCGCTGTAATTTATAATCTCAAAATTAACAATTTGTACTCATGCGTTAAAAATTAGTAATTTTCCTACCTTGGGCCTTTTTGGAACCCTGGTACACCCTCGGTAGGAAAAACAGTGTTCGCCACTCAAGTGCGATCCAACCAGGGCTACTTTGCGGACCCTCGGGCCGCAAAATCGCCCTGGAGGCGATCGCACTTTTGTGACGAAATAGTAGTTTTCGTCACAAATGTGCATCTCTCCAGGGTGGTCTCGTTGGGACCTGTTGGGACCTCCTTGGTCGGATGCACATGAGTGGCGAGCGCTGTTATTCCTACCGGGGGGTAACCAGGGTTGCAAAAGTACCAGAGGTAGGAAATCAATATATTTTTTGAAACATCTGCCATCGAATTTGTAGAGTTTTACATTAGTTTTGAGGTTATGTTGGACATTAATCGGAAAAGTCGCAGTGATACGGTCAAGCCAATTGTTTCACGAGAATTTCAAAAAAAAAATCGATTAAAATCGAAAGAAAAAAAATATAAACAATTGCATTTTGTACAATAAATACGACTTTTTTAGCAAATCAAAGTCGGCGAATTTATACTTATTTATTTAAAAAATAAGACTCCGTAGCGTTTGTTACAGTCGGATGATGATTAAAAGTTTTTAGATACAAAAATTGTTTTTTTATTTACATGATATATCAATGGATAAGTTTTCAATTACCCTTAACTTTTTGGGAAAAACTACCTTAATTATTATACTTAGAGGTAATCGGCATATTTTTAAAAAACAGTATTTTATTTGATCTTGATGAGGGAATTTAATAATAATGTAAAAATATCTTGAAAAATTTATCATAGTGAAAACAGACAAAATAAAATGTCTACTTTCAATTTTTCGTGGTCAGTGATACTTTCACTTCAATGGTTCAGAGTAAATAGTCTTTCATGTGTAACGGTGAAATTTTTTGTGATACATTTGGATTTACCTTACAGCCTTATTTTACAGTTTTCACTGTCACGTTTCAATTCTTCACTTTATTATCTCTCAGTGAAAAAACGTTATATATTGATTTCGCATTTAGCTTAAGTACTTTTTGAAGCAAAAAGGAATGGAAACAATTTCATGGCATATTGTGGCGCATTTCAAAGAAAATTAATGAATAACGGCGAACGAAATATCGTTCAGGAGGTGTTGCGCGGGGCCGGGGGAGCTATTCTCTTCGCCCTTTAGCCATGACGCTCCCACCATCGTTAAAATCCAAGTACTCTGAGCTGTTTTATTTATGTATAGGTAGGGTACCTACAGATAACTTAGAAAAAAGTTTCGTTTTACTTTTTATGTCAATAAATAAAAGTTTTTTTGTAAAATCTCGTTTTCCCCAAATTGTTTACTTTTAAATATATTACAGCCTTGTTTAGGCTCTACAAATTTTTAAAATCTTTTAAGCTTGTGTTATTATTGTATTCTACCCCTTACCGAAAATGTACGAAATATATGCATAATTGTATGCATACCTTTCGCGTTTATGCATAAAATTATGCATACATTTCGTACATTTTCGGTAAGGGACTACTCCTCAAACCCATTAATTCTATACAAATATGGCGAGGGTTGTGAAAGAATAGATGATTCATTATTTTATAATGATCATAGTATCCGATTCAGAATGACATTTTTTTCTTAATTTATTCATGTTTCGATCGTAAAATCTTTTCATTTTATGCTAATGTGCAGATATACTGTGTAGAAAAAAAAGATAATCCGCCATTTTGAAATGATCACCATGTTCGATTGAGGATGACGTATTTTTCATTATTCAACTTGTAAAATCCTTTATAGGTTTTAGAAATACGTCAAATAACTTATTATGTTGTACTTGACATAGCTTGTAATTTAATACTTACATCAAGGGATTTGTAATAAATATATAATAATGTACTTAGCTCTTTAGTGTCGATCGCCATAATAGATAATGCAACTTGAGGGGGCTTCATCGTTTAGTATACAGTAAAAGCAAGGGTCTTGTGTACAGTGTATAAAGAGAAAATCTGCGGCTCATTCTTATAGTAATTGAATGTCTAAATAATATAGTATGAGTTGACATTTCTTATTTGTCTCATTTTAATCCGTATAGTATAAATTTGTTATAAATTATTGCGCATCCAAATCATATCTTCGTTCCAAAACTGCAGAAAAACTTTCAAGTTTGGAAATAAACAATCTTAATTTGATCAGTCAACTGATTGAAAATTTTACTATTTTTTCAAGTTAATAAGCCCCAGACAGCGTCTTTTTTCAATACCGTTATTTTATGCCAGTAGGTTGGGTTTAAAATTCTAGTATCTATTAATTAATGAATTGAAAACTTCATAAATGCTGCACCAATTTAAAACTGCAAATTTTCATTGGGTTTTTTTAAGTTTTAAAATTACCGTTGGCTAATATAAATGTTTGTCACAATGATTTATCATAGCAAAAAGTTGTATATACAAATTTCAACATGATCAGATTACTGAAAGTATTAGAAAAAACGATTGTCAGGTTTGTCCCCGACAGACAGACATACATACAGATGGAAATCAAAGTAAAATAAAAATTTGTAGAAAAAACTATTTTGTATATCCAGGATACACTATATTAAGATGATGTATTTATTTTTATTTTAAAAAATTTCTTTAGTTATGGTAAAAAAAAAAATTACTTAAAGAAAAAAATTTTTTGTATAAATATTGTAAAGCAATTTCTTTCTACGAATACTTTCTGGACTAACTTTTTATAGGAATAAATAAGTTATTTCTAATGTTTTGACTTCTGTTACTTTATTTATAAAAGCTTTGCTTTCTTTGAAATGCTTATTTGCAATTATTTCTATCAATATTTATAAGGACATTTGTTGCATATTAATAAAATATCATAGAATAATTTAATACCTACAATTGTTTTTAATCATGTTGCATGTATTTGTATTTTGACTAACAAGCGGTTGTCATATCACAATTTAAATCATCTTAACAGATAAAAATTAGAAATCATGCTTGAAACGTGCATCAAAACAAAAATCATGAAATCATTGACTAAAACTAGTATCACTAAAGATGATCGTGAAGAAGATTAAATAGTTGTAAAAGTCCAATCCAAGGCTGCATACTTGAGTATTGAAAAAAAATATTTTTAGTCAGGAATGTTACTGTTCATTATTTTCGTAGTTTATAATTTTCAATTATTTTTTTTCTGTCTACTGCAAAAAATTTTAACACCATTTTGTTTTAAATAATTCAACAACTTTGAACTTATAAGAAAATAATCATTTTAGTTTTATTCGAAACTCTGGTTGATTGGGAAAATGAACAAAGGTCGTCAAGAACGTATAAATTAAATTATTTTTAAACCTTATGTAAAAACTTTACCTTCAGCTTAATATTTTTCTATTCGTATTCATGGAAATTCATGTGAAAAAAATTTTGAAAACTATAGAAAATTACTTGAAATTATCAGCGAATAAAATTTAATATTAATTTATTACGAGATTTTTTATATAGTTTCAAACTAAATTTTTTGGCTTATAATTTTTCCCTTGCACATTCTACTTAAACTTGACATCAGAATATTCCCCGTTGATAATTAAAACAGCTCCCACACTTCAAGCTCACAATAGTGTCTCATTGACCACACACGCATATATATACATAATCTACACATTAATGTCTGTAAAACGATACAACTTAGCACAATACCTTCTCCCACTACTGTCTGCCATCACGTATGTTTTACCCAAATATAAGTGTATTTATATATAAATCGTTATACGACTATAATACCATGCATACATGGCGGTGGATAATTTTAGTGGAAGGTGTCACAACACCCTTTCTGAGACACTATAAGGTCCCATTATTACACATATAGCGGCGTATTTTGACTCATATGACCGCCTACATTCTTATGCTTTAACAAAAATATAGTACCATAGCAGCAACATGCGGCAAAGCACGCCACTATAAGTGGAGCCTAATAAGTATAAATGTACTATTTGCTTCGAATATGTCGGGCAACAGAAGATGCCTGAATTGACGCTAGCGCCTACAGAGTCAGTGTAGTGAAAATTCGTCGAACTAAACTAGACAAGTGTACCTGATGTATGTATTTTATCCATGTTTAATGAAACTGTTTGCAACCATTTTCATCGTTACTTCCTAAATGCATCAATTCGAGTTCCTTCATGACCTTTATTTAAGGTAATATGTACGATATTCGAGTTTATTAGAATCTCATCAAAACTTTGTACATAGTTGCTTGAGAGAAAAAAGTTACCAATTAAAAAAGCGCTGAGAAAGGTACCAATTTGGCGGAGCTCGATAAAAGGCACACTAAAGGACGAAATCCTTATAATTTCGGTCAATGAAATTATCGTATTTCTCGGGAATTATTTGGCAAAAATTACAAGGATTTCACCTTGGAATACTTTTTATCGAGCTCGGCCAAATTGGCACCTTTTCAGCGCTCGGGCAAATTGGTAAAATTTTACCTTTTTCCTCCCAAACAACGATTCATTTCTCATTTCAGTGCTCTTTACACGTGGTTAAAATTTCAGTATCGGTATCGATACGAAAAATTGATATGTTAAGTTGTAAAGTCGTGACATGTAACACAGTGACCCTATCATGAGCTACTTTTTTATTATGTTTTCGTCAAAAAAGAATAAGTTTTTGTTGGAATTAATTTAAAAAACTAGTATGTAGCGCATGAGTGCTGCTGAAATGGTTATAAAAAATTCAAGCTGTGCGATTTTTAATGTTTGAAGCTACTATATATAGTAACATTATATATAATGTTCTGAGATAAGCAAGTTTATTTCTTGCGTCTATACTTGTATTTTTAATTTTTTTTCACCCTTCTAGCTAATTTTTTGCGTTTCTATAATGAATTCATCGCGTATTGAAAGATTTTTACGCTTATCAGTATACTTACCGTTTAATAATTTATTTGATTTCCGAGACCAATTGATGAGCACTGCTGCAACGTATACATTACCTTAACGCTAAAGCTCATGGCGTGAATGATATAATACTTGAATGGTATTGGTTCGACCAATTCGCTGATTCGGCTCTACAAGGTGCACATGATGGCGCAAAGCAGGTGGCGTTAATGGACATGTCCGAAGCTAATTAACGAATAACGCTGTGATGGATACACATATCCGACTAACAAAGAGAAATGTTTCGCTTTTATTTTTTTCACGCGCGCCTCATCACTATATACGTATATATCACCATGTTTATACCACGTACGTATATATGCGCCTAAACATATATATATGTATATATACATATAGTTGCCATATACTGGCACCGATGTGAAGATCTTTCCGTTGTGGGGCGCAGTTGGCATCGCTGCCTTGCTCGCGTTCAACAGCATTTCCGTCATTCTAGCCGGTGGTGTCGGCAAGAACGGCTCCACAGTGGCCGTAAGTCAGCCTAATACTTATACTATCCATCATCACATTGTGTGTAGGACACCGATTTGTAACAAAACACATATAATATACTATATTGTACTTTAGTGCATCAGTACTTTTTTTTCACCCTTTACCCGCGCTTCATCTCTCACAATTATTGCCATTCGATTTTTATTTTTTTTTTTTTTTACGCAGATCATTTGCATCCTGTATTTTACGATTTAGGTCCTCAGAACGTAGTTTTTGCATATTGGGTGCGTTTAAATGTTGTACCTAAAAAGTCTCAAGTTAGAACAGTATCTTTTGAAGGGTCTCAAAAAGAAAAGCTTTTGAAAGTTTAGTGCCAACTATAATTGGCCGTTTTTTCAACCCTTCGATTATTTATTCAAATAATTTATAAATTCCCTAATCCTATTATTTGCATAGTAAAATAATAATACCTAGTTCTGGTCATTATCAATATCTGATACACTTACGTTCTGTTTTAACTCGAGACTTAGTAAATTAAAAAATTCTTATTCTTTTTTGTTTAATTTTTTCAAATCTGAGGACCCAAATTCATGTGCTTATTGTGTTCATTAATTTATCATCATTACGTTGCCTAGTTTAGTATTGGTTCACCCTCCATTTTCAAGCTTTTATAAATAAGTTTTTTGTATTTTGTGCCTATGAAATACGTAAATATTTCACTTTTTTTATAGTTTTGAAATGTATGCATTAACATAATAAACATAATGTATAAATAACTGCTGAACATTAGTTGTCTGCACGAGTGCATCAGTGCATGTACTAGAAATTGTTGCACAATGAAAATGTTAATGTCGCTTAAAAATAAGCTTATACCATGACCATACTTAACGTAAAAATTTTCCAAGCTTATGTATTTAACGTAATAGGTTTTAAAGATATTACAATTATTTTGTCTGTTAATTTTTGTTCCTCTGACAAGTAGGGAACATTAAATTTGCTCAAGCAAATTATTCCATATGCACTTTCAAACTCACCCTACTGGTTTACATGCTAAAATAAAATGTTAGTCCATCTGCACGACCCTATGTTTGTTCGTAATCATAAATAATTAAAGTTTTAACCATTGGTAAATAGATCAATCAAAATTAGTAACTTGTTGAAAAATCGTTTATATGATTACTTTTTTCGTACATATAAAGTGAGCTAAAAAGTTGACAAACATTTTACTTTAAAATCAAATGAAAATGATTGTTTAAAATTGTATAATGATAAATCTGTTGCTCTATACCTTTGTATCGTTAAAATGGCGTAAAATTATTACCATTCACCAACTTTTTTCAAGTATCTATGCCCCAAATTAATTAATTGAGCATTAATTTTTGAAGAATACCACTGCACTCAATTTAATGAAGAATCAAAGCTCTTTCGCATCTATTTTGAACTTTGTACATAATTTATTTTTTAATTGCTTCTCAAAGTACAAAGACACAAGTTTGCTCATAATTAAACACGTCTATAACATCCCTGCTGAATCCCCGCGAATTTATAAGCGATGCTAGATTTTGTGCAGTAAAATAATAACACGTAAAGTACAAAAGCTTGTAATTTCGAAAATATGACGGAAAAAAAAGTAGGAAAAACAAAAATTCATAGTCCCTGAGATGCTCGACACCTTTGCAGGGGACGTCCGTTTTATCGCCAATCATACCCTTCAGTCTCGTCGTGGTGCCGGCCTTCATTATTTACAGGAAAAGCGCCGAGCACGTTTACGAGAACCACCCCGTACTGTACATACTTTCGTTTGGAATGGTCGCTGCTAAAGTGACAAATCGTCTAGTGGTAAGTATCCAATGAAGTGCATTTTTAAGAGATAAATATATATGCACGAATTGCGGTGTTGAGTGGATGTTTTGTGTTTGTGATTTAAGGTCGCACACATGACGAAAAACGAGATGCAGTACCTAGATAGTTCCTTAATAGGACCGGCCATGCTGTTCCTCAACCAGTACTTTAATTTTTTCATAAAGGAATACTACGTTCTTTGGCTGTGTTTTGTAAGTTATCTACAGAGATGGGCATCGTTACTTTTTCAAATACTTTGAAATATAATAATACATTGCATTATTTGTGCCAGAAATTTTTTTTTCAATTACTACTGGCAACACAAAACTTGACAAAAATTTTCCAGCAAAAATGTGCATTCAATTTTGCAAGAAAATAATTTTTAGTGAAAAGTGAAGCATTTGAAGAAATTATAAATGTTATAAGTGTCAATGAAAAAAAATAGTACATTTCCTACCTAGGGCAGAAAATACGACTACCGCGCCCTTCGGGCGCGGTTGTTGTATATTTATGCCCGAAGTGAGGACAAAATTTTTTGTAACGAGGGCAGAAAGTGCAAATTTCTGCCCGTGGGCGCATTTTCGGCCCGCTAATCACTTTCGGCCCTAGGGCAGAATTAGTACATTACTCCCGTGGTGCGTATACGATTTTTTATCAATCCTGCGCCGGGAGGAGGAATTTTTTTCCCGCGAAGTGGGAGAAAAGTTCCTACTTCCGTCGCAGTATGGTGAAATGGTAGTTTTCTTCACAAATGTGCATCTCTCCAGGGCGGTCCCTGGGCCCGAGGGCGCTTGCGAAGCAACGCCCGAGGGACTGTAGGGACTGCCCTG
>JAPYYV010009007.1:0-12213 GCA_030522625.1 Copidosoma aretas | reverse complement strand
AGTCCCTCTTTGGTCACCGGATCGCGTTGTTTCTTTGGATTTTGGAATCCGGTGCGCATCCCTCGCCGGTCCGATATCTCCGCTTTTCGCTCGGTGCGTTTGGCCGATGGTACTTACATGTCCCGCGTGCAAAACCAAATTTCTACATGTTCCCGTTCATCCCTGTATTTTTTTTTTTTTTTTTCCTCTTTCCCCTGCACGCGCGCGACGCGCAAAGGAGTGGCCCCTCTTCGCTTCCTCCTCCTCTTCCCGCGGTAGGTGGTGTAACCATCCCTTTGTGCCCTCTCTCCTGCGCGTTTGGTACACGCGCGAGCTGCCTTTGTGCGCCCCGTCGCTCATCCGCGCGCTTTCTCGTTCCTTGCGCACTTGTCATACTTCCCCTCGCCCCTATGGGCCGTTCTCCTCTTTCGTTCTCCATTCCTCGACGGCGCGAATCGCGCGCATCCTGCTCGTACTTTTTTACGCGCATGGCGCGGTCGGTGCAATTTTGGAGAAAAAGAAGAAAAAAAGGGTGTACTAGCCATCCGTGTGATATGGCTATTTAGTTTGTAAAAGAGTCTTTGAGCCTGAGATGAGGGTGGTGCGAGTATTTTTTTACGCTGCGAGCTGGATCTGCTCTAGGTCTGCGTATGTCAGCAAGTCTCTGTATACACGATTTGACTCGAGTTAATGTATAACTTTATTTTCTTACCAAAGCGTTGCAGAAGTTTTATCGAGAATTCTATCACTTGCAACTCATTCGGTGGTATGCAGTTTTTTTTATGAAAAGTTAGCGGTATATTACGTACATACTAATTTGACTTACTATTATACGCAAAACAAAATAATATGACGTACCAACTAGGCTGTGAAGCTTTACTTTTTAATTGTCTCGATATGTTGCTTATATCTTTCGTAGTATGGTATGAAATGTTTTTCGCTATCATCAAGAATAATTATATCGAGGATTCATTTACAACTGAACTTTTATTCAGATATAGAGTGTATCGTGTAACCAATTTTTTTAAACGAGAAAAAACTGCTAGCAATTTTACTTCTGAGCTCCAAAAAAATTATTTGATAAAAGCTTGTTCCAGACTATCTATTTTTCGCTCGTGGCAGAGCGGAGGAGAGTCACACTTTTTTTCTTGAAAGCAAAATACTTCAATTCCGAGATTGTGAAAATGATGGTACTTATACGGTGAAAAAAAATGTTACTCGACCACAGCAGTATGAAATTGTAGTTCTTTTGGGAATGAGCCAGACCGGATAATGAAAAGTCCCGAGATACAAAACATTTGATTTATTGATGCAAACTAGGAAAAATTGTACTTTATGAAACTGGTTGTAAATCCAAGACGCTCTTCGGCGCCCGTTACCACCACTGCAGCACTCGCGGTATGAGTTGTTGCTTGCGGCGCGAAGTTCGTTTTGTGCTTTGGCCAGCGGATACCGGCACAATTCTACGGCGATATGCTGAAAGCAAAAATTTCGGGTCTTAAAAAGTTCATGGTATTGTATTATTAGTTTTACTCTAGGGGATGTAATACAAAAGCGTTTTATAAAGAAAAAAGGTGTAGCGAAACAGCGAAAAAGTCTACGCAGAATTGGTATTTTGTGACAATTAAGCATAAGTACAAATTAATGTTGTAAATTGAATACACAAGTACACATAATGATTGAGTCATTACATTTTTGTGACTGGAATTCGGTGATTATAAAAACAAACTTTATTCATGGTTGATTTATTTATTTTAATATTCAGTCATTTGGTACAGAAAGCGAACTTGCATCTACGGATAAGATATAAATTACAAATACTACCACATAATTATGAACGTACAAAGAGTACCCAAAATAGATTGATAATTTACCTGACATGTAGAGATGACAAGTAAGTTGATATTACGTACAGCTTTTAGGAATAACATATTTCTTACAGTCGCTAAAATGTTTATACGTTGAACTTCTGGGATTATGTAGAATTCTCTCACATTATACATGACAAACATATTCTTATAAAAAACAACATTTTGGTAATACATTTTTAAAATCCAAGCCAATCTCATTTATTACAATTTTATAATGATCTATTTGAATTTCATCCCTTTTCCTATTTTTACCATGAATCATTTTATCTATCCTTTTCATAGATCTACACGTAGAACTATGAAACTCCTTCCCCATTGTTTGGTTCAACTAATACATTGGAATGTCGCAAGACACAATAATCTTCTATCTTTTATGAACAATACAGGGTACTTCTTCAGCAGCCTCGCGCTAATTTTTTTATTATTTAAAATTTTTTTATTTAAAGAACATCGGAAAAAATGCTAAAATCATGCATGTTTTTATTGAGTCAAACTTTTCATGGTTCTCCATTGTGCTCACATACTACGCATCCTGCTGGTCTGCCAATACGAGACTAAGGCTGAAGTCACACACAGCGGAATGACCAGGAATGACGAATGACGAATGCCATAAGACTCTATGAGAGCGAGAGAGAGGCCTTGACGAATAGACCTCTCTCTCGCTCTCACGGACTCTTATGGCATTCGTCATTCGTCATTCGTCTATTCGTCGCTCCATGTGACTTCAGCCTAACGAGTGATCAAAAAAAACTCAGCGTATTCAACTCTACCGTGCGCCCCCACGAATCCAGAATCAAAGCACCGGTGGCAAGGAGCTCTCGGAACTTTTCTTGGACTTACGAACGGAGTCGCGTCGGGACCAATAGCCTCGTAATCAATGCTCGCGACGCACGCGGCGTTCGTGCTTCGTAGGACTGACGCGCTCGCCGAAAGTTTTCCTCGGCATACGTCATCATATCGTCCGGCACTGACGTCCTACGCCTCATAGGGCACGGCTGCATCGCCGCGTATCGGCCTAAAGAGTGCGCACACCGAACGCAGCGGGGGGTACTACGACGAAAGTTCACGCGCTTTTTGAGAACACCGTTTCGGGCACCAGTTTCCGAGCTCACGGACGGTGCACCGGACTCCACATCGGGGGCTTCCGAGAGCGCCCGTTCGGCCCAACCTTTCCCAGCGCACACCAAGCACAGGGGGATTTTTCACTCGCGTGGATCCGCACGTGGACCGTTGGACGCCGTCCCGGGGGAAAAAGCGTGAGAGCTGTCCGATTTGAGAAAATACTACTGGAACTATTCGTGTTGAAACGGATCGTGAAAATCGAATTTTTTTAAGCGCGCGAAAAATTGGTTTCCTGCAGGGTATACAACTTGAATAACGATGGGTCAAAACTGATACGCGGTTTTTTAGAGCGGGTGAATCAAGAAACGAATAACAATTCGAATATTTTACGATTGTCGGTTCCAAAATAGCCAATCATTTCATCTGTTAAAAAATAAATCAAAATTCGAGATTGGCGCGCGAAACGTGCAGGACTCAATAAGTGGGTTTCAGGCAATAACTTGGCAAAATGGAGGAATATCGCTATAGTGACGCCCGACGAGTTGTGGTGTCCTAGCGTTTCTGGAGACATCGTGTCTCTGGCCATCGCTGGGTTCAAGACCCACACTCACGACGGAATGAAGAAAGAAGAGATGATAACTCACGAGTAGGTGAACACTGGTACAAAGAAGTTCGGAACGGCTGGTCTATGCTCTCTTCCATCCCTGAGCTGAGGACTGGAGGTTAGAGAGGAGACCCCCCACTACGTTGGGGCCCAGCTTGTATAGTGTTATTATTATTTATCAGAGACCTGGCAGAGGTGCGATCAACAATAAGTTGGTCATAATTAATTTAAGGCTCTCTGGGGGGGGAATAATACCAGAGTAGTAAAGTTTTTTAGATTTGTGTTGAGGGACTGTCATGACCCCGCGGGTTAACGACTGGGGCCAAAGACTGGCAAACATACTGACAACCTGCTAGCCGGACGATTGGCATGTTTCTCTCTACAGAGCTAAGAACACCCATTCGATCACCGACGAACTCATCGGCGTAAATAACTCGACACGCCGCCCACGCTCTTTTCCTCAGGACGGCGACATCGCAAGGGTGAACCCCTGGCCGAACGACTCCGACCACGGCGAGCGGCCAACCGGCTTTTTCGCCTCCACAGGACCGCCCGAGAGTCGTTGGATCTCCCGAGGGTCCGCTGACACTCTCCCACCGACGCAGCAACCACTGCGGGCAACCGTGCGCGCGTGATCACGCGTACGGGTGTGCAAGGGTGCACTCGTGGACTCGAATTCTCGCAAGCGCACCGAACGCTGGAAGGGCTCTTCGCCTGTGTGGGAACGGGAACGTGGCACGCGACGGCGCTCGGGTCGGAAGAACCCGCGGACGCGCCGGGCGCCACGAGGACCCCTCGCGGGGCCCGGAACGTCCGCGAACTTCCCCCCCTGACTCGAGCGCCATCTGGCGTCACGCGCGCGTACCCACACAGGCGAAAAGCCCTTCCAGTGTTGAATGTGTTTACGGACATCCGACCTACAGGCCGCATCCTCACGACCCGCGCGCGTAGCCGCACGGGTGTGGTGTCCACGCGGCAGCTACTGGCATCAACGGGAAGAGCGCGCGCCGATCCCCTGGCGATCGCACTGCTCGCGCGCGCACCCACGCGGGCGGAAGAGCGCGCTCGGCACTCGGCATGTGCACGCAGACGCTCGGCCAGGGATCCGCCCTTACGGTCCACGAGCGAATCCACACGGGTGAAAAGGCCTTACGGTGCTCGGTGTGTTCGGGAACGGTTCGGCCAGGGGGCGCTGTCGCGGTCGTGCGTGCCACCTGGATTATACGGAAGCCCGGCGGAGCTGCACCGTGCGTGCTCGGAGACTCTTGCCCGGGGCGATTCTGAACGGGCGCGCGGACTCCCGCCGCTGCGTCCGGTGTGGGCGCGGATTTTTAGGTCGATGCGACGATCTTGCCGGGCACTCGGGTGTTGGACGTACCTCTGCGTGATGTGTGCAGAAAAACCTTCGACGAGCGAGTCAGTCCTAAGTACGAAGGACAAACGCCGTGTTCGCAGCGAGCGATGGCCACGGGGCGGTTGTGGGCCTCGGGGGGACATCGTTCGTGAGCTCCGAAAAAGCTTTACAACCGGTGCTTGGATCCTGGTTTCGTGGGGCGCGTTGGCAGAATGGGGACGTGGCGGGCCAGCATGTTAAATAGGTTGTGGACAGGAAGGTATGGCGAAAGTTTGGAACTCCTCAAGGATCTCCCCCGTCCTCGT
This sequence comes from Copidosoma aretas, assembly GCA_030522625.1. Taxonomy (NCBI): domain Eukaryota; kingdom Metazoa; phylum Arthropoda; class Insecta; order Hymenoptera; family Encyrtidae; genus Copidosoma; species Copidosoma aretas. Next base: position 7,038 of record JAPYYV010009007.1, on the reverse strand, counting down.
GGCTGGAGGAGGACGATATGCTGTAGATGTTCATGAGCGACGCGTTGTTGTTTTTTTCGTCGGAGTTGTCGTTGGTTTTTCCAAACGATATTCATGATGATGGTTCGGTGCTTTCGATATAAGAGTTGGTTGTTTGAAAAGTCGTTTTTCTGTTGACAAAACAAGATAGAGATTCGTCAAGTATTTCGTTTAGGATGGTTTGTTATTTTTTTCATCACCAAAAAATAGTTCAGATAACTGTAGAACAAACAAGGTGATAAGCAAATGTTTTAATTGATACATGATAAACGTTAATTGCCTGTTCAAGTCTAAAAATAGTTGTTTTCTATTGTCGAAGGAATTTGGATGAGAAATGAAATAATTTTTACTGCTTCACGGTCGTTGGGGGGTGACGCGGAAAACGTGCAGGGCTTGCAGCCCTCTAATTGAAAAATAGTATTACCTTGATTTTTTCAATAAATTATAGTTGTAGTTTGGTTGGCAAAATTATTTAGATTTTTGGATTTTACGAAATGTTTCCTTGCATATACAATTTCAAATAAAATAACTTAGTTTTGGACTACTAACGATAATAACGATTCTTCGATCAAAGTTCATCATACAGAACTTTTTTTTAACAAACTTGAAAATGTTTAACTCGTAGTTGACAATTACGACCATAATCGTTTGATAGAAACATCATGCAATATTTATAAGTAGTAAAGCCCTAAAAGCCTTAGCTTTGACTAGAGAATGTGTACGAAGAACTTGATTTTAACAAATCATCAAAACAATTTTTTACTTTTTGCTATTAGGTATAACTGCGTCCAAATACCAAATTGTGCCACTTCATACTAAAAAACTAGTCCAAGTGACGTGGCATTACGTGTCGACGTACACACCTTGATGGTAGCCGTGCATGAAATTATTGTAAGCAGAATAAAATGAAACTTAAAGAAATAGTTAGAACAGAAGTAGATATGTGCCACATACTCTTCCTCAAAATTTTAGATAAGGTCACTCGACAAGATTGCACGAAAATGCTTGTTTAAAATGGCGGTTGTAACACGGGCTTTTATACAGAACAAGATTCTTTCGACATTTTTTACAAAAACTAATCTCATTTCACGCAAGTAGAATAAATGTAAAGTATGTGGGTCCAAACAGATTGTCACAAGGAAATATGTACAGGTAATTTTAACTAAATGAGAAGGCATCGATAGAAATACGAACGTAGACTGTCGCTGCCTGTGGTGTTAAAGGCATATAAGCGAGTATCGCTACGAAATTTTTTAAAACAAAAAAACAAAAACTTACCCTCCCGTGTCTAGGTGTCCAATAGCCATATTAATTTAGAGCATTGTACTGTGAAGAACTTTTTGCTGTGGCAAGTTTTTTTCCAAATTATACATGCTTCCAATGGCTTCTCGAACGCACACGGGCGTTGCCCGCATTCTAAGTAAATTAGAAACTCATTTGGTTTATTACTTAATACATCACTCAAGTAGGTCCACGCTGTTTACGTGTACACTCTTTGTTAAACGTAACTGCGGAAATTCCAACTCGGTAATATATCAAACTCCACTTCTCGTGGATGAATCAGAAATGGCAGTCTGTACGAGTAACGCTTTCAAAATGGACGAGGTGATGATTTCTACATCAGTGTCTCACACGACAAGCAAGGTACCTTAATTGCTTAATAATAGAAATTTGATGTGCGTGTAGTGTTTTACGGTTTGGCAGTTGTGCTTTTACTTGGCAACACTGGCCTGACCAACATCAAGCGTCATGTAATTAAAAAAAAAATACTTCAAGTAAAATACAGTTAATTAACGTTATGATACATGAAATGAAAAAAAAAGTTTGTGCTATTACTAATTTGTTCTTTATAAATTTAAGGTTGTGGGACAAAATTTTCCAGACTAAAATGATATACTATTTCGTATTCTTCAAAAATGTCTCGAAGCAGCTCTGTTATTAACTGGTCAACAAAATCTTTCAGCTGTACTTTTAATTCACGCAGGATATGAATTAAATTTTGCAAAATCATCCGCATCTATATAGCTCACAGTGGAATCAAATGGTAACATAAATCCACATCACATGGATACAAACACACACTTCAGAGAGTCCCAAACCTGTATATCCTTTAGTCGGTACTGATGGGAGGGTGAGATAAAAGAGGCACCAGCGCAAACACCCCCGCGCACAAATATTGTATAATGCACACACACGCGTACGTCGCGTCGAGGAAAAGCTGCCCCGTATAGCTAAAGGCATTTCATCGAAGTCGTTCGGCCCCTCACACATACTTACAATCCGTGTGCTGCTCGCACAGTAGCAGAGTAGCTCTTTGAAAGACAGGTATATGTGTGTGTGTGTGCCTGACTGGCTGCACAGTACCCACACCCTGCGGAGGAGCCCCTTTATGTTTTTATTCGAGCGACAAATTGAACTAAAAATATAATCCTTTGCGGAGCGTTAGTACCCATACTACCTCTTACACGTACGTGCACCAGATAGAAGGAGGAGGAGGAGGGACAACGTACGCTCAGCTGAGCGTTCATGCATGGGTCCGAGCGCCGACCTATACTCGCTCGCGTGCGAATCTCTTCTCTTCTGTATGTATATATATATATATAGAGTGCCTGCGTACATGCTATATATACATGGAATACTCTTTGAAGTGTCCCTGTATCTTTGGTAAAGCTTGGGTATAGGTGTGTGCGAGTGTGTGTGTGTGTGTGTGTGTGTGTACCTACGCGCGAAGCTGAGGTTACGAGGTGATGCTCTCGTCGCGTCATCATCGGTGCGGAGGGGGGTTCAGCCCCTGTACATCCTCTTGCTGCTGCACCGTTTGCACACTTTGTTCGTGGATATACGGCACGTTGTCCACTAAAATAAACCTTGAAAGTGGGGGAGAAGGTCTGACGAGTGAAGATTTCAACGAGAAGTGTCTTGTTAGAGACTGTTTCGATAACTTTTGTGATTTGGAATAAAACGGTCACTGAGGTGAAACTTGAAAAGTTCAAAATTATTTTTGGATCATTCATAAGTTACAGTTTTTATTGTCATAGAATGTCTTTTTTCCTGGAAAAAGGACATGTAGAAGTGACTTCGTATCTTCTAAGACCTCTATAGGATCTATTGGATCAAACAAAACTTAATTCCTGTCAGTTCGAGACACAAAAAAATGTATCCAGACGTTTGGTCGAGATCCATTTCTTGCACCTCAAGTACTTTTTTTGTGACATTTTTTTCGTCGTGGTACTATTATCACACGATTCTGTACGTACAGTGGTAAGTATTACTACGTGGCCGATATCAGTTGGCGCTGATGGGATTATACGCAGTCATATTTATGTATATAATATAAATATAGACTTGGAGTGGAGGTACCGAATCACTGATCTGATAATATTGCGATAATTCGAAATCCCCGAACGCAAACGCATGGTTTCGACATGACTGCCGCTACTGCACTAATAGTCACTATCAGGATGCATAGATAGGCTACCACGGTGCGGTAGTGGTGTAAGTGTGAATGTATAATGTTAAAGCTGAATCCAAGAGAGTAAGATATTCTTCGGGGGAAAACCGAAGCCTTGCAACACTTTTATCATACATATAGTTATACTTAAACACTTCTGATGCACATATTAATTATTTGGAGTGTTTTTTTTTAATTATAATTAAATTTAGTGTATAGGTATAGTAGATAGTATTACTACTTACAGGAAAATATATACCTTTTTTTTTTTGTAAAACTCTAGATGTGATACTTACATATGAGCCATTTCACAAAAACTGCGATCTTGAAAGAAGCCTATGTTTATAAGCAACGCATTTTATTATTTTAAGTCAAAATTTTTCTTAACGAGTGTAAACTAATTTTCTCCAGATAGCCCTTTTGAAGTGGAGTCGAACAAATATTTGCCGTGGCCGTAAGATGGAAAAAAGAGGCCCAAAATGTCATTACCGTAATGTGAAGCATTTAAAATTTTCATTGTTAGCGGCTTATACTGCCTATGTGTAGATTTTTTAATTTTGTCAAACAGTATTTTTCAATAAACTGAACCTTCCGGCATCCTCCCTATTATAAGTTTTGGACAATCAAAAAAAAATTTTGAAAGTGTACAAGGTGTTTTAATTGTGAAGCCTACTTATGGCACTTTTGAATTGCGTGAGACAAATGATCTAGTTGGGCCAACTTATCGTATACGATAGGATAGAATTTACAAAAAAGTACCATTACGGTAATGACACGTCTGTAATGCTGTTAGAATTTTTAAAAAAATCCTATTCAAATAACATGTGTTTTCTAAAAATGCCAATAGTGCCGGGCACAACAGTTTCCAGCTAGTTTGTACCTTTTTGTACATAACGTAGGAAAAATAATAAATAAATTCTAAACACTAAATTTTCAAAATCCTATTTACCACACCAAAATATCCCGTTTTTTGTGAAATGACTCGTGTATATGTTGTGTAGTGAAATTATTAAATTTACTACGTATACATTATTATTGTGTTACTTGTATTACTTATTACATTATTATGTTACATTATATACGTCTGCGTTATCAAAAACTACTCTATTTAAGTTTCAATTGTAAGATATGTCTACTCACGTAACATAATCCCTTTATTTCTTACTCCGTTGTTGATCGCTCACTGCTCAGTAAAGTACGTGTTCACTCGACGAATGTTTAGATCACACTGTTAACAAAACATCAGGTGAGCTGCGCAGTATACATTGAGTGCGCGGCTCAGCTAGGTCACTGACCACTGACTCACTCAGCTGACTAAGCTCACAGTGTGATCTAGTCATCCATCGAGTGAACACGTATTTACTGAGCAGTGAGCGATCAACAACAGAGTAAGAAATAAGGGGATTATGTTTCGTAAGTAAACTTATCTTACATCTGAAACTTAAATATAGAGTAGTATTTAACAACAGAGTAGTTTCTTATAACGTATATGGGTCATTTTACAAAAACTGCGATATTTCATGAAGCATATAATATGTTTACAGACCTGTCATACCGTAATAATTTTTGAAGTTTTTTTAAAATCCCATTTAAATTAACATGTGTTGTCTAAAAATGACAAAAGAGCTGGGCCCAAAAGTTACCAGCTAATTTGGCCTCCTCCCATAACGTATAAATGATAAAATAAATTCCAAACATTGTACTTCGAAAATTCTATTTTAAACACAAAAACATCCCGTTTTCGTGATATTATCACGCGCAATAATAGCGTGTACCTTATTTGTAAATTCTTAATTTTTCCATTCATCTCGCTATCAGCTGAATACAATGTCCAATTGGAGGAGCTATTTTAAAAATTTTACTTTTGAAAAAACGGTTATGCAACACACCCGTATATACGCATCCATAACGACCGAGCGACGGTGTAGCTGTAGAAAAAAAGCCTGTGCAGGTGATAAAAAAATTTCAGAACTTCCTTATCACGCATATTAACGGTTCGTAACGGCGTGTAATGGGGGAGAAAAAATCGCGCTAGGGACATCGCGCATTCCTTTTACAGACACACACACACGCGTAATAAGGAGACCCCCTCACCGCTCTTCCTTCGAATTTACGTCAACTTAACAGCGAACCATCACCGCGACCAGTCCATGGTATTGGTATGACCCGGTACGAAAAGCGAAACGGCAGCCGCCTTTTTCTTTTATCACGCGCGCGTGCCTCCGTTTTACGATCCCATTCGCCCAGATTGCGAGCTTTTCGCCGAAGACGCTGTGTAATGTGGATCTCTCCTCCCACGTGGTACCCGTACAGAGTTCCCGTTCGCATAGATTGTGGGCTTTTATCATGCAAAATTTCTCTTCTGCTATGCTATTCGATATAGACGAGCGTGATTTAATTTTTACGATTTATGGTGGTGGGGCCCGGTGGGACCTTATTAAATTCTTTGAGATTGGTAGGTTTCTTTTGATTTTAAAAGTAGAAAGTGAACATAATTTAGAATTTGTAGTTTGGTCGTTGAGCTAATTTTTGTTGTCCACAGCTCGGTAGTGAGTAGTTTATAAAGGTCCAACATTGGCCTCGAGCGCAAACTTAAAAAAGCGCCCTCAGTTGAGCAACTTGGAAACGTTTGGTCGGACTAGACGAGGCCAGTACTATGAATTAGTTTCCATGCTCTTGCAGAGAAGCGACTTTTGAGGCTTGGCTATCTGGCGATCGAGCCAGAAGCATATGCATCATCTATTCGCTGTGCGGATCGACGGTGCTGCCTTCATTTGGGTGGTCTTTTCCGACCATGTTAAATATTATGGAATAATGAGTATAATAATTACAGTGGCTGTCATTGGCGTTTTGGGAGGTCTTTTCCGTAAGAGTACGTGTTAAAATGACAAGTGGCACCAGCCCTCCACTCTAACGACACCCGCATAGCGAATAGTACTGTTCTCTTCTAGTCCGACCAATCGTTCCCAAGTTGTTTGACTGGGGGCGCTATTTCAAGTTTGCGCCCGAGGCCAATAATAAATGTAGTAGCTGTATCAGTTGAAATGAAACCTACAATTAGATCAGTTTCTTCCCTGGTTGTATGACATACGGATTCGCATGTTAAATCATTTTTCTTGCGCACTGATTATTGCATAATTTTAAAAATTTGTGATCTAATTTTATTATAACTGTCACTTATAGTTTATACTCTCAGTTTGCGTACTGATTATACAAGAAAACGAACATAACCCTATTATTGTACAAATCTTATGCATGAAATTTTTGTACTTTTATGGGTGCTCTTGATGTTTGAAAAATTGGTACACCTAAGTATTTTCCTATTGTTTGAAAAAAAAAAAACCCGATAAGCAGTAGCCTGATTCCCATTCGGCGATTTTACTTTTTCTTTGCAATCATTTGCAACAGTTCAACCGAGACACAAAATTGGCCCCCCGCAACCATATTTTACCAGCGCAACCATCAAACTCGTCAAAAATTTCCCCCGCGCTCATTTGAATTCTCGCACACCCGCTTCGCCCCATGACTCCGGCTGCTCCCTCGTGCGCATCAAGATTCCGCGTGTGTCC
>JAPYYV010009006.1:0-15799 GCA_030522625.1 Copidosoma aretas | reverse complement strand
AAAAATACTGATGATTACACGTCGATATCATAAGTATTAACAGAACCATTATACACATATTGAAAAAACCTAAATATTTACGTAAGTTGCACGAAAACTTAATATCTGTATGACCGTGTAAAAGTGAAATGTACGGAATACTCTACCCCAATGAGTAAGTACACCACTTGAATACATGAATAATACAGATATGTTTAGAAATCGTCATAACATCTGCATGAACATGTACAAGTACAACGTAACAACGCTCCTTTTCAATAAGCAAGTACAACACTTAAATGGTAGAAGGTGGCTTTCAAGTAGTCGACTGGCTTTGGATTCCAGAGCAAGTGATATTTGTTGCGTAAATTTTTTAAACACAAGTACAATTCGTTCTTTTAAGTACGCCTGGTGCCATCTGTCAGAATTTTCAAGACGTGACGAGTTCTTTCTACGAACGGATGATTATATGTGTGTGTGTGTATCTTGCTCTAGAGTCTCTAGACTCTAGACTCTAGAGCTATATACCAGCTGATGTGTTTTGTCACAAAGGTTAGGTATTTTATTTTCTGAAATTTGGTAGCTCTGCGTTTAGTGCTACAGTTCCCTCCCACGTCCTCTTAACACTGTCTTTTGACACCTTCCAGTTTATAATTAGATATCACGACACAATATATACAAACAAAAAACACGGAAGATGAACCATTTTCGTATGACGGAAGCCTATAGCAACATTGCATTAAACTACCACGCGTGCATACTAATAAACGATATCTAGTACGTAAACAAGAACACGTGCAGTCGAGACTTTTGGAAGACGCGCGATCGCTGTCTTATAAAAGTACACTTACGAATCCTCATGTCCCTCACAAGGTGGCGTGCTATTACCGCTGCGCGCTGCCAGTAACAACAGACGATTTAGATAGTTGGAGGCTCTCTGTGCACTAGTACAGTTTTGCCCCTGTGTACAATTGGGATTTATGTAATTTTTACCGACACGGTAGCGCAGCGGTAGAGTTGCAGTTTCGTCGATCACCGAAGTTCAGCAATGTACGGGCATGGGTGGGATTTTGTTTGAGTCTTGCCGATTGCCTAGAGGTTCGCTTCCGCTGTTTTTCTTCGGGGATCAATTAACAGTTTCTCTTACGTTCCGGACAACGTTAGCAGGAGGTGTGCAGGAGTTAGTCCTGGTGTTTATACGTAGACACCAAGTCAGGACCGTGGTCAGGACTCAGGCAGTACACCGGGCCGTTCCGGGATGGGTTTTTCCCAAGTGGTTTCCCCACGCACAGGACTTATCCTGGTGAATGCGGAACGGTTGTTTGTCACCCCCTACCCCCTCCTATCCCTATTCTCTTCCCTCTCCTAAGTGCTGAGTGCCCTAAATAGTGCCTTTAGAAAAGAGCCGGACGTATAGCACTATATTATACAAAAAAACAAGTTTATGTAATTTTTCCTTTTTAAATGAAAAATTCCCAAAGTTTAATAAAGCGCGTTTGTCACGATTTTTAATCACGCATTACTCAGCTGTTACTGCATTATTTTTAACTTCCCAGAGCTCAAATTTCACGTTAAAGTATGTAATTTTCAAGAAAGAAAGTAAAATTTATAATCGTTTACCACTTTGTAACTTCGTATTGTTGATATCGTCATTGTTATTCCCTGTGCAGTGAGTACGTCTATCTCTCTTAATTTGAAATAGTAGAAATATCACTATTTACGCCAGTAATGATATTATCACTTTTAAAATAGTGAAAAATAAATGAAATTATTAGTGCCTAAACCATATACATTTGTATTTCAAGTGTTAAACACTGGTCTAAGATACGTAATTAACCCAAACGACGATCATTAACACAATATTTCAAGCAGTCCCAATAATTATTTCGCTAACTCATTCAAATAGTGAACTGTCAACTGCCATAAATAGTGACTATTCACTGTTTTGCAGTGAATATTCACTGTTTCCAAAAGTTTTATACTTATAACTTTGAAATAGTGAAATTTTCGTATTTCACTGCGAAATAGTGAATATACAGTTTGACCAGTGCATTTTCACTTTTTTGAATAAGTTGTATACTTATAACTATTTTAAATTTAGAGAGATTTATGGGTATTAAACGTTAATGGGTAGTATGTATATTATACCTATACATAAACATATCCACCGCAGTCCCGTGTAATAATGAAAACAACCATGTATGGATCAACATTACCGCAGTTCTAAAACGGTAAACGATAATATATTTTTTTTATTTTGCAACAAGAGCTTAATTTTTTTGTTTTAAGAGAGGAGCTCCATATAATTTTGTAGTAATGTTATAAAAAAAGAATACCAATACTTCCAACTTACTGTTTATTTTATTGGTTATAATAGTCAGCTTCTGATTCTTTTTCTAAATGTCCCAAAACAATGGTACACTTCAAAAGTTAGGAGCATTTGGAATTTAAAATAGTAAGGAAGAACTTTAAGATGTGATTGACTTACATGATTTCAAGGTTTTTTCTAACTGAAAGGTTAGTAATTTGTGACGCTCACCATATTTAAGGAAGTTAAAAAAAAATGTAAAACTTTTAACAATCGTTTCGGTTTTCTTTTTAAGGTAGTCGTTGATAAAATGAAGAGACGACGAAATTTCTTGAAATTTTAAACATGTATTTCTTAAACTGTTTTAGATCTACTGTTAAAATTTCAGAAGGCTCAGTGGTGCCAAAACAAAAATATTGCGTTTCAAAGTTCAGAGTTATAGTACGTGTATCATAGAAAAAGTCATTCCAAGAGTCACGTGAACACTAACTACTCAGCCAAAAAACGATAAATCTTTACAAAAAACTAACAAATTACGTAAAATACTATAATACACAAAATATCTAAAAATGAATATGCTCAGCGGTATGGTTGTGGTTATCTCATATACCGTCACAAGCGGTTAACAAGTGGCAAATTATATGATTAGGTAGAATTGTCCAGGAAATTATATGATTAGGTAGAATTGTCCAGGACGTTCCTGACCGATTTTACGGATTTTGCATGCCAACTTCACGTGAAGCTAGCATGCAAACCGATATTCGTATTTCCTGACTAGCGGTTAATTATTTGCTTTTACGTTTAATTAGTGTGATCGGTAGAGTAGATTTGAGGACCATTTACAGGTAGCCAAAACCGGCCAAAACGATCACCTTCGATTTTAAAACGTTCGTCGTATCGCACGTACGAAACACGTGCGTTATTTAAAAAAAATTGGTCAATACCTCTTGGATCTTGGGCTACATAGTCAGCGGTTAATTAGCGGCAAATCATGAGCCAAGGTAGAGTTGTCAAGGACGTTTCTGACCGATTTTACGGATTTTGCATGTCAATTTCAGGTGAAGCTAGCATGCAAACCGATATTCGGATTTCCTGACTAGCGGTTAATTATTTGCTTTTACGTTTAATTAGTGTGATTGTTGGAGTAAATTTGAGGACCATTTACAGGTAGCGAAAACGATCCCCTTCGATTTTAAATCGTTCGTCGTATCGCACGTACGAAAAAAGTGCGTTATTAAAAAAAAAGGTCAATACCTCTTGGATCTTGGGCTGTATAGTCAGCGGTTAATTAGCGGCAAAAGAGTTGTCTAGGACGTTCCTGACCGATTTTACGGATTTGGCATGCCAACTTCACGTGAAGCTAGCATGCAAACCGATATTCGGATTTCCTGACTATCACTTAATTATTTGCTTTTACGTTTAATTTGCTGTTAATTTACGGCTAATTATCCGATACTTCATTTGTTTGCCTGCTATTTTTACCATGCTAACTTCAGGGAGGTGATCGATATGATATTAGATTGAGGGTGGTAATCCATAGCTGTCAAAGTACAGTCCATGACCGTCAGTGTCAACACATATAGCTATCTAATGCGCACCTGGCTTAGAACTTTCGTCTGTATTAACTACAAGAGTGCATGGTCTAGTCCAAGAAAAAGGCAGTTGATCCAATGGCAATACACCCAGCGTTAAGGCCGGGACACAACGCAGAGCGCTGCGTAATTGTAGTACATCCATTTATGAGTTAAAATCTACTACTACTTGACGATTTGAATCTATTTCCAAAATATTGTCGTATTTCACGTATGAAACACAATCTATAGTCGTCGTGGGCAGTGTCTTGAAGCGCACTTCGATTCGCACTGTTCCGTTCTTGCCCAAATTCCAATGGCCTGAAAAATGTGACAAGAGGTCGGGCGTTTGATCGAATGCAAACAGACAATATCCCTTAGGATAATCTTTTCTATGAATGTTATTTCCTTCGTTCATATAGTAGATACCGGTCCCAAAAAACAAAGTATGATATGCTTCTACAAACATTTGTGATGCTCTTGTGAAACTTTACGTAAAGGCTTACTCGGTACTTGTACACCGTCGACGTATAGCGACAAAAAATTTATAGAATAATTTTGAAAGTTAAAACGATTCAATTTTCGATCTCCGTTAAATGATTTGTTGTCCACAAAACTTAGAATATTTGTTTTCGGAAGTTTTCCAAGAATATCATTGTCTAAACAATCACCTTTGATACCACTATGCAGCGTAAAAGATTAAACTTTGACACGCTTAATTGAATATTTTGCTGTGGTGTTTGCTAGAGTTTTTGCGTGTGCGATTAATACAGTAGGGCTAACCTTTACTCGACGATCAAGAAGTGTTGCCTCGGTGATACTGACGGAATAATTTTTTGTTGATGCATCCATAAGGCAAAATGCATCTTTTGCACGTTTTAGCCGCAAACAAACTTCGATACCGTTCAGTAATAATTTGTCCTAATTAAATACATCGCAATGTAAATTCCCCATCAAATCCAAGGTCTGTTTATCTTTTAAATATTCTTGCCGTTTAACAAGTGCCGAATTTTCGTTTGATCCAGGTAATTTATCCATTTCTCCAGCAACATCGCTCTCCCACAGAGCCGTTGATTAATGCGACGTTTTTGCCGCCGGTCCGTAGTTTGAAAGCGTTTCAATACGCTCTGTATGGGTATGCATTATTAAGAGATGTCACAAGTTTTTTATTAAAAAATACGTTGACTTTGTTGTATATTAAGTGCAAAAAATTGTTTACTGATGCTACAAGAGCGTTCCCAGCTTCGTCGTAATGTGTCAATTGTACATTTACTCTGAGTAGCGTATGAGCAAGATCTATGTAATCTTCGTTTTGAAAACGCATAACGAACTTTATAGGACTATCGTCGATTAACGACGAAACAGGTTTGTAATGCACCCATCGAGTAGCTTCTAATGCTGTCTGCGTCGGAGGAAAGGAAAATAAGTCCAATTCACTCTTTAAACAAGGATCGGTATAGCTATGTAAAAAATATATTGTTAACCAAAAATGTCTTCTTTTAATTTTTTATTCTTCCTTCTTTTTTGTGTTTTTCTTTTACGGCTAGCAGTTTTCACTTTTTTACTTGATTTTCTGTTTCTACTTTTTTTTCTATTTTTCTTCCGTGTGCCTATAGACCCGTGCCGTTTGACTACACGTGAACGATTTTTTTTCTTTTTTTTAAGACTGTTTAATGACTTGTTTCCTGTAACACTTCTGCGACGAGACTGTGCTCTTCTCTTGCATGTTAAAGCGTTATGTCCTGAACCTTCCATTAGTTAACTACTTTTTCTGCTGTTTTACATTTTAGATTTTTTCCTGACTCGTTCATACAGTTTTTAAACGCCTCTCTGAACAGCATATTACTTTCGCCCACATCATCGATTATATTTACTCTATCACGGAAAGCTTCTTCCCCAATAACACGCTCCTTTCATTAAATACGGCATAGCACTCTGAAATAACCCAATAATAAAGGAACCTAATCCGTGGCCCCTTTGCCTATACGCCCCAGCAAACACATGTTTCACTCCTCTTCCACCACCGTACTGAAGATGGCATCCGTCGTAATAATTCATGCTACGGCACATTTAAGAGAATACTTTTCTAAAATCTAACACCACTATCAGTGTCCCAAACTCGAATGCTATTGGTTTGCCAAATTGATCTCTTATATCTATGTCGATTATATTAAATCTGTTACTAAGTAGGGGTACGTGGTTGGGCGGAGTATACCTCTTGACAATAGTGCGGCTGAAATGAACTTCTTTAGCGTTCGAATTTACAATTTTTATCAGAGAAGCAAACGTATCACCAACAATACTGGACTCACATATATTAAAATAGATAAAAAGTTGATCAGGGACCGCTCTCGACGAACTCGTTGGTTGTTTCACGTGAAACTACAATAAGTAATCATCTCTTTTTTCGGCACGTTTACGAAAAAAATTTCTACAACATTATTGTCGAATCCTAAAATACGTTTTATGACATCTAATATGACAGGAGATTTTCCGCATGTCCTTGTACGTCCAGGTCCTGTGATTGGAAAGCCTATTTATATGAATCTGCCTTGCGGATCATAAATTAACTGCTGACAGGCCTTATCTTTATGGTAATATTCTTTCCACTTTTTGTTTATAACTTCGCATAAACTACTTACACAATCGTAGGTACCATGTTGAACATAGCATATGGCACATGAATCTCCAAAATTCCAACTTCCCACTTTCCATGGAGCTCGATTTCTCTAGGCAACTGCGTAGAAAATTTTGTTGTTGTGTTACTCGGAAAAAATATTATACTGCTATTGCTAGGTAGAGTTATCGTGAACTTATTATGAAACATTTTTCTTTAAATCCTTTGCAGCTACCCAAAAGTTGAATTTATCGGGATATCCGTCTGAGCTTACGAAATATTGTCTTTTTTCACTTTTTCTTTACGTTTTATTATCTTATTTATTTTGTGCTCCTGTTTACATACGCGTTTTTTTATAAACAGGTGTTAGTTTTCAAGTGTAAAAAAATCCTTCTATTTTTTTCATCATCTAAATCACTCAATTCGTACACAAATATATTTTGTCTTTTCGATATACGAATAATTTTGAATATTTCTTCGCTCCAAGTTTTTACACCGCCTTTTTCAAACACGTTTTTTTCACGACTAATACGTACGTAGTCTCCCAATTCGTATTTATTTTCACTCCTACGATGTATTGAACGACACTGTCTCGATTCAACTACATTTTTTCACACTATGTGTGCGTTATATACTGTTACGCAGCTAGGCGGAAGTTTAGTTGTAGAATGAGAGGTATTATTGTAACCATTCACTAAGTCTTGCAGAACATAAATGTAGCGGTGCGTATTTTTACAAGTAAAATATCTGTACATACGTTCTCAAACGGTCGAATGACACGCTCTACTACTGCAGCTTTAACGTCAGGATTTTGGGCAGCTCGAAATTTAATACCATTATCGTTCAAAAATCGTTGAAATTCGTTTCCCAAGAACTCAATACCGCGATCTGTTTGTAGCATAGAGGGAAAACAAGACTGATATTGTCAAGAATTTTTTTAAAACCCGTATTTGCACTGCGGCAAGTTTTATCGTGGAAACTTTCGGCGGATGGTTTTGTGTAAAGTGTAACTGTCGTGTTTTTGGAACCACTCGCGACCTTTATCTGATGATATTTTATTTTTATTCACTCTTATGAAATTACGCGCACAAAAAAATGCTGCTTTGCTGCGTGGGTCGAAATATTGGTTTTCTAACACATCCATTACTTCTTAAAACGTGTCCAGTTTCTGCCACTACTCGAAGTTGGTGTAGAAGACTGCATTTTACCATTTTTGTCATTGATTTCGTTATGCTGAACAGTTTTTTCTATGCGTGATAAAACTTTTTTGATCTCAAATGTGTCATCGTCGTCTATCGATTTTGAACTGCCGCGTTTATCCAATAAGCTTAAATTGTCTGCGATTTTGAACAGGTCGTTGTTTCCCATAAGCTCACAAGGAGTGTTAAGCTCTCGAAGCACTCCAGCGAATGTTTTTCTCCCTACAGACTTAACATTCTTGCTTTGTCTTGCTGCATCAGTAATTAAATCAATAATATTTGACCCGACGATTTTTCGACCTTTATAAACCACAGTACCCGTAGCCTCCCAATTTAAATTATTTTTGTTTCCTTTTAATTGTTTTAAAAGCAACATAGAGTATTTTCTCTCTTGATTCTTTTGAGCTGATTTTTAGAGAGTAAAATCTTTTTTTTCGCTCCATCCATTTTTGTATTACAATATTCTTAATATTATTTAACTTAGTATAGGTTATAATATGATTGGGAAGAAACCATTGCCCTTTTGAACTATATTTTTTTTCTTCTTTTTCCACGAATTATTTTTATTTTTAACAAATAATTGTCTTAAAACACTTTTGAATTTTTTTAAATTTTTCTTTTGCCTATTTTTTCGAGAAACAACACCTTAAAGTACGTTTGAAACACACTCGCACGAACAGTTGATCAAGTTCTTGTCAGCTTTTTTCATCAATGCAGCTCTCTGTTCTTTATTAAGATGAGCTAGGGCTTCTAAAATCGCAATATACTTTTTTTCGAAAGGAGCTTCGTCGACCTGCCGACGGGTTCGATTAGCCCGCCAGCTTTGTGATGCAGACGGTTCCATAGTTTAAAGCAAACTAACTGATACACGTTATTACTCTCTATTTTATGCAAACCTACTCTAGATGTGCGAATGTACTAGTCGCATATTTAGGCAGGTAAACGTATTGATACTCGTCGTCTGGAAACATACATATTGGAAATAGAAATTCGTCCAAAGTATCTTGCTTACTATTAACCATAAGATATCCGTGCCCTTTTGCGGTTGCATCTCGATATGACTGCTGAATGAACTTGGAATTTTCGGGGAATAACTGCCGAGCCAAATCTTGTTTTTGCGCGCGATCGAGCGGGTTTTTTAACAGGGCGATGTACGAAGCGCCGAGACTAATATCTCGAGAATAAGTAGACTTGTGAAAAATATTCTGCGTCATAAACATCACGCTAATATTTTTGTGAAGACTGCCCTTTGTAAATAGATCGATAATAACGTTATTCTAAGACTCGCGCATCAAATCATCGATGATTAAAAATTTTTTAAGATCAGAATCGTTTGAATAATCCTTGGATTTTGGCAAACCCTCGCGAAACTCAATTTGTTGTCGATTCTTCAAACAATTTTCACTTTTGTAGCCGTCTTGACACTTAGCGTAATAAAATAAAATTCGTTCAAACGTTACGTTAGACATTTGATCCAAAAAGTTTAAAAACCTTTTGACAAAAACCGTTTTTCCGCAGCCCGTTGGGCCGCATACCATACTTGTCCATGGATGTTGCCAGCGAGTATCCACTGTGACAGCGATTTCATACTAATTTTATTTTGCAAAGCGTGTACATTAAATACTATTTTTGAAACGCATACCTATGAGGCGGAGGGTGGCAGGGGGCGACGCACAGTGTGGCAGAATCCCAATGGGGGCTGGCCAAAATTAAAAAAAAAATTTTTTTATAGTTTCTTTTTTTCTTAGGCTGGCTCGAGGACACCTGTACTAGTAAGATATCAGTCACGAAAGGTTTGATTTTCTTTTATGGCTTGTGAAATCTAAGTTGGAACTTTACTTTTATTTTTTTGTTGTGAAAAATTTATATTCATTGACATTGCTGCGCATGTCTCTGGCTACATAAAAAAATCAATTAGTAAGTGATTTTAGTCGGAAAAATGGAATCAACTTGATAAGGTATGTAAAGTGTTAAAATATTTTTTAATGTAACAAATAAGAAAGTACACAATATCAACAAAGTAGCACATCCAGATAATTTTCATTATAAAAAATTGCAAAAATGCGATACGTTTTGAACGAAAAGTAATATTGCCCAGCTCTGCCCGGCAAAAAAACCTGCTGGATAGTGTAGGTAAAGGTATTATGTTTCATATCCAAAAAAAATTGGCTGGCCCAACCAGCCCCTCCCTATTAAAACGAATTTTTAAAGAAAAAAACTATGATCGTGAAAAAACTACTGCAAACAGCAATTGAAGGAAATCTCGTGTATTGTTGCTTAGTATTAATCCAATCTATAAAAACATGTTTTAATGTACAACATATGTGCACTATCGTTTTTTTATGAATACGTATACATGTATATATACGTTTACATGTGTGTATAGTGTATACTGCCTTATTAGTCTGGTCAAACTAAACTTCACTTGAAAACTAAGTCAAAATACAAATCAAAAACATTTATACATATGTGTGCTAATGTATGTTTATGTATTGATGTTAGTGTGTATCTACATATATACATACATATGTTTGTGCGTGCGTGTGCGTTTGTGTGTGTGTACAGTGTATACAGCCACGTTATCCAGTCAAATTTTACTTTAAATTGAAACTAAATCTAAATGCAAATGTTAATGCATAAGAATTAGGTAAAAAATTCGTATTTAATAGTAAACTATAATATGATTCATGGCTACAAACATTTTTAGACTACAGCTGTCCTGTTGCTGTAGCCATAAAAAGAAAAGAATTGTATGAAGCTGTGAGACGCAATTTTAATATTGATGCACCTGAAGTCTATGTAATTGTTGAAAAGTTGATGTCTAGTAAATTGTAGGCATCATTCAGTCTAACTGAGACTCATAAAAGTACTGTGAGAAGAACATTTTCCAACATAAAAAAAAAGGTGGACTGCAAGCAATAGAACGGAATTACGATTTTTACATAATAATGCAGAATGGTTGAATGGATATATTGCACTTCAAACATCAGAAAAGGTTATGGAAAACTTCGGTGCAGCCAGACCTTCTTCAAGCTTTGAGTCTTCATCCGTCAAGAGTAAGCGCCGAAAGACTGAAGTACTGCGTACACAATCATCCACGTTAGAACTTGCATATGCAACTCAGATGAAATCGCGTGCTGAAGGGAAAGTAGATGCTGCAAAAGTTATACAAGAGGTAACAATAGGAAGTCCCACAAAAGCAAAAATTTGTCGCAAATCTATGGAGCTGTCTGAAGGTATGGATGTATTCACAGCTAATGAAGCACTGTCTTTACTTACTGAATTAAAACTGTCTAGAAATCAATATCAATCATTGCGTAATGCTTGCTTGAAAAAAAATGTTAAACTTTTTCCTTCGAACAAGGAAATATCAGCAGCAAAAAAAAATGCTATGCTTCATGTTCTATGGAAATAAGTGAATCTAAAGTTTAAGTGTCAGTCCAACCTCTGCTTGATCATACATCTGATAGAATTTTACTCTCTCAGTTTGCTGTCAGTTAACAGTAAAACAGGATGATTGTAAAAATTTAACTTTAATTTGTAAGTGGGGGTGTGATGGTAGTTCGGGGCACAGTATGTACTCGTATAAATAAAAATTTTCCAGTGAAAATACGTCTGAAGAAAATATTTTTTTTTACTTGAATCGTTCCCTTGCCACTGCAGCACGTAGATGAAAAAACTGGCTATACGATTGTTGTGTGGAAAAATCCTCGACCATCTTCTCCACGATATTGCAAACCGATAAAAATCGAGTTTGTTCACGAAAATTCTGATTGTTAATGACTGGTAGATAATATATCAAAGCAAATGTGTAAAATAGTTCCTTTTATCACAGTACTTGAAGGCAAGAAAGTAATTGTTAAATATGAAACTGTTTTATGTATGATAGATGGAAAAGTGTGCAACGCGATAACAGCCATGGTTTCTGCACAACGTTGATATTTGTGTCAAGCAACATTGAAAGAGTTCAATAATATTGATTTAGTTTTGAGTAAGCAGATTGATAAAAAAAATTAAAATTTCGGTTCGTCTTCTTTGCATGCTTGGATAAGGTGTTTTGAATGTTGCGTGCACCTTGGTTGTAAACTAGCCATCAATAAATGGCAGGCTCGCTGTGACAAAGAAAAAGAAGCGGTTTAGTTAAGAAAAAAGAATATTCAGGAAGGTTTTTAAAACAAAGTTGGGTTTAATAGTTGATAAGCTGAAACCTGGATATGGAAGTACGAATGATGGAAACACCGCTAGACGGTTTTTCGAAAATGCCGCCACTTCTGCCACCATAAATGGAGATGACGAAGATCTAATTAATCGATTCTACGTTATATTACAAGCCCTATCATCTGATTCTAATATAAATGTTGAAAAATTCCATCAACATTTATTGGATACAGCAAGACAGTTTGTGCAGCTTTACGGCTGGTATTATATGCCGACAACAGTTTATAAGCTGTTGATTCATGGTCTTACAATAATAGCACACTCGCTATTACCGATCGGTCAGATGTCCGAGGATGCCCACGAATCTTGTAACAAATTAATAAAAAAATTTCGTGAAAACTTCGCACAAAAATCGTCTCAAACTAAAACAATACACGATGTATTTTCAAAATTCTTGATAAACTCTGACCCGTACATATCCAGTCGTCGAAAAGTACCCGCAAATACACTAAGGATATGTCAAAAGAAGTTTTTACTTTGCTACAGCCTCTAAATGTAGACATCACCGAAAACTTTTCACCAGATGATCATTCAAGCTCTGAGTGCTCGTCATTAAAAGATACAGATGTATCCTACATTTATACTAAAGACGATTTTCTTTCATAATCATTTTATGAAACAATAAATAATTATTATTTGTATGATGAATAAATTTTGTGTTTTACTATTATATATAAAATAACATAAGGTTGAATAGCTGCCAACTTTTACAAATTTTTTACTCGAGTAATTTTTGATGACTAAAAACATTGCTAGAGATTTTTCACTCATTTGACCCTAAAATAATTATAAAATATTTTCTTTTTCAACCAATTAGCAAATTGAATATTTTAGCGGAATCGTCCATATATCGCGTCTACTATTTTAAAAATTGTAATTTCAATAACAAACTCGTAATCAGCGACCCCAATAACCCTGAAGGAATACGTTTGGGTATTTTATACTAAATTTTTTGATTTATTGGTTAGATTATGTCCGCCATTTTGGGTCCGCCATCTTAAAAATCTCAATTCTGATAACGGATTCGTATTCAGCGACCCCGAAAACCTCCGCGAAGAGAATTTGAGATCATTTACTACACTTTTCGAATTTTGGCCAGCTTTTTGGGATTCTGCCCCACTGTGCGACGGCGGAGGCGCGGCGGCAGTGTTGGTGATGCTACAGTATAGCTTGCATTTATGTATACACATACATATGCAGCTGAATAATCAGCTGATTCGTTTCTGCATGCACTGAACTAGCGCCGCTCTCTCCTGTACAGTACGGCTAGCAGTTATATGTACACACACATATACAACGTATGATTTGTTTTGGTGTGTTAGAGTCAGCTGAAGTGACCCTGCGTATCCAACAAGCGCGGATCTCCCCCCCATTCTCGCCAATTCCTATAGCTCGCTGTTATGTATGCTACCGACTCCCATACGCTATCCAAGCCGTCCAGGTAAACAATAATAAATAAGGGGGCACTTGGATTCGAACCGAGGATCCCTCGATCTGCAATCGAATGTTCTTCCGCTGAGCTATATCCCTGACTATAGTACCCGCTATGGTAACCATTCAAACTTAAATGAAAATGTTCACGCATATAGACATATATCTATAACGTGTGGTTTGTTTTGATGTGATGCTGACAGCTGGTTTGACTCTGCGAGCGTAGCTATGCTCTTTTTTCCTTTTTTGAGTATTCCCTTGGGCATCTGAAAGAAAAACGACAGGTATAAACAGGAAAGCCTTATCTGGTATTTATTATCCAGTGTATGCGAAATACTTACACAGCCACTCTTAATAGTTACAAGTGGTAGCTCTTCTTTAAGTTTTTGAATGATGCAAACCCTCGATAGCTCAGTTGGTTAACGGTCTCATTGGCATGAAATCGTTAGTTAATCTTGAGCTGTCGGGGGTTTGCATTTTTTTAAATTATTTTTTAAATATATAGTATTTATAATATAATCGAAAACATTAAAAATTTATAGATAGGCGATAGAAAATGAAAAACGAAATATTTGTTTACAAGATTTATTTGTAAAAACATGGTAGCGAAAAATACATGTTAAAATATGTTAGTTTTCCTTATCAGAGGCACCATCTACTGG
Organism: Copidosoma aretas; assembly: GCA_030522625.1. NCBI lineage: Eukaryota > Metazoa > Arthropoda > Insecta > Hymenoptera > Encyrtidae > Copidosoma > Copidosoma aretas. The sequence continues at coordinate 1,814 of JAPYYV010009006.1, read as the reverse complement.
GTCATGACCACTCATCCATGCTGAGTGTTGCATTTTGCGTTTAAGGTGTTCGTATGCATTATAATATGCATCACTGTCCTGCAATAATGTTTTTGTGGATAAAGTCTTGATGAACCATTCTTTTAATATGTGCGCTCTATGCAGCGCACAAAATAATTGTTTGCCTTCAAAATGCTTTGGCGCGTGTGTGAGACATATGGGTAAAGAGTTTGTTTTATTGTCGGGTTTTTTAAAGGAATGGCGGATTAGTGATATATCGTCAACCTCGCGTTGTAATATTGAACTAACATAGTTAGCTTTATCCTTAACACGTACATAAACTCTTTTAAGGTTTTTAGTTAGAGTAACGAGGTAATATTATAAATAATTTATGGTGATATCACCATCGTGCCACTAAATCCCGTGCACTTCCAGTGCATATTGATTATTATATTTTTTTACGTCGCAGGGTAAATCATCGAAAGCGCAAGGTGCTTTGATCAGCCAATGCCCGACAATGTTTTCTTATAATGATACCACTGCAACTTCTTTCGGAATAAAATGACTTTGGGCGTCGTAAAATCCTTGAATAGCTATAATAAGATCCATGATGCCAAATACTACATTCTCTTATATCATTTATTCTCGGAAAAAGATTTTTCGTTTGATAAATATCGATCGTTAGTGTTATTTTTAAATGATGCAAAAAAAAATTTATTCTTTTTCTCTTAGTCCTCTTTCTTGATAAGGAGCTCCTTTTCCTCTGGAGTTCCTTTTTAGTTCTTACTACCTTTCCACATCGTCAAATACTGAGCAAAAAACGCGCTGCAACCCGTATTTACAACTTCTCTTTATCAGAGGTAGCGACAGCTTCTCGCTCTGTGCAATTATTCGTTCCCCACACTTATCACTTACCATTACCATACTCAACAATAGTAACCATCAACAAAGCTATCGGTATCAAAAAATTTATTTCAAATTTTTACATTTACTACCGTTGCAGCTATTGTACTGGATTGTAATAACAATATATAACCAAATTATTAGAGGTAATTGATGAATGGAAAAAGTTTAGAGTAAAGAATAGATACAGTTAGATCAGAGGTTATGCTTATTATGTTTATTATTAAGAGAATCTTTTTATAAAATTTAATGAATCTCATATGATTTATTGATTAAATAAATTATTCCTATTACAAACTCTTTCTTGTCATATTCTTAATAAACGTATAACCTAAGTATTACAGTCGTTTAAATGATTCAAAAATGTTGACATTTGCATGAGTTATTTGATTCAGCCATAATCTTTCTATCGCTTATCGCATTTTCCTCGACGATGTACAAAGTTTCAACAATATAAATATCTTTTACTCTTTGATATCGATTTGACACATAGTAAGGTTCTAAGTCAATAATATTTGAGAAATTATAATATCCTGTAAAATCAACATGAAATAAAGTATTTGTAATTTTTCCAATTTTGTATAAGAGGTATGCCAATACTCAGTATGCCAAAAAATTGTTATGTTTTTTTAATTTTATCAGCAAGTGAAATAACGAATGCCATGATAATCCTTGCAAATTTTTACAACAGTCTGCAAAACGATCACAATTAGGGACTTTACTGGTTTTTTCAGTACATTTACATTTCGACTCTATTGGGATCCCAAAACGTCACGTGATCTCTCCGTACAAACCTATGGCAGAGGTCTGAACTGTACCCCGTCTCGGCTATATATATATATCAAGATATGTATATAGCCGAGACGGGGTGCATTTCAGACCTCTGCCATAAGTTTGTTCGAGAGGTCACGTGACGTTTTGGGATCCCAATA
>JAPYYV010009005.1:0-12213 GCA_030522625.1 Copidosoma aretas | reverse complement strand
GGGGGGGGGCTGGGTGGGGCGGGTGGACTTGCTGTCTATGTGAAAAACAGTGTCGGGCGGCGTAGAAGGACGTGGGGGGCTACGGTCAAAATGAGAGGGAGCAGTGGAGGGGCTAAATAATATTATTCAACGGAAGAAAACAACATATTTGAACCCTATTATGTGTGGGATCTGTGGGGGGGTGGGGGCTGTGGATGGACTGTGGGTGGGCAAAATGAAAAAGGGCAAGAGCGTAAAGGGTAAAGAGAGGATGTGGTAGGTCACACTTACTATGAAAACTTATCAAAAATTAGCATATTTTACCGTATTTTTACCGTATTTTTACCTTACTTTTGAGCATGTATAAAACGTGTAGGGTAGTATGAGGGGTACGGCCTTTACTCACAATTAACACGAATTAACTATATAATATAAGAAGATATGTTTATGTATATTATGAAACCAATATCTTTGTACTAAGAGCTACTTTTTTTCTACCCTTATGTTTTTTTATTGTGCATTTGTTAATAATATGTTAATCTTAAAACGTGTAGAAGGAAGAAATCGAAATGAAAGCAAATTATTAATTCATATGCATGAACTTATAATTTAGTTGTTGTGTGTGTATTGTGGAATAGGTTATGGGGTAATGATGAGGAGCTGAGGGTGAGATGTGACGGAGGGGGAGCTTTGGGGAGCCCGGTTGAGTTGAAGGGGAGCAGAGAGGGCCTGGGACTAACTTTTGTTCATACAACTATATAATATAGGAATATGTATATATTTTATTGGGGCTTTGCCCTTGGCGTGCTCCGCGTGCCAACCCCCATACTTCAATATTTTCATTTTTATGTCTGAATAATAAATGAAAAAGTTTATTTTAATACACATATATGTGTACAAACATAGACAACCAAAGTAATCTCATAAGAATTCGCTAAACATTCTAACAGATTTAGTCAATAGATGAAATTAGTTTACTGATTCATCGAATAATAGTTAATAATTTAATACTGATAATGACTCTAATTGGTATTTAAGGTTAATATTGATTCGTATGTATACGTATACAATATTTACGCAATCATTTTTATTACAGAAATAGTTATGAGCCTTTGTTTGTTATCTTTGGTCATTTTAGAATCAATTATGTGTATAAGTTTATAATATGATATCATTTCAAAATTCTTTCTTAATATTTGTAAATGAATATTTTTATTTTATTTTATTTTATTTCATGTCATATATAGAATAATATATACTTCTACATTTTCTTTGTTTGTTTCATAACGATCAAAAATTTTTATCCTCTTATATTAGTACTAATATTAGTTTACTATTAAGTAACTTATGTAATTGATTTAACATACAACAGCGTGTTATAATTTCTTTTTACATTTACAAGATATTATAATGTATAACACATAACATATTTCTGAACTTTCTGTCTTTACTGTCGTGCCTTATTTACCTACATAAATATCTTATATATTTACATGAATCATCTTCCTCCTGCAAATCTCTTCATTATCATTTAATTCTATATTTCTGGCTGATATTATTAATACTTCATTTGTTTTTTTTTTCCCTCTTTACGTGGCAATGTGTGCCTTAAACTTTTTTTTGTTTCATTGCAGATCCTACAGATATCACTTAAAAACTTCTAATCTCACCTGTATCTTTTTATTTTCGCTTAATTTTTCTATCTTTGCTTTTTTCTTTTTTTTTTACATTTTACAGATGATAGAAATGTCAATTACCATATAGTTCATTTTGATTTTCTTATTGATAAAAGTCTTTCTTTCCTTTGTATCATTATCATTGATCTTGTCAAGTCTATTTCCCTTCGTTGTTCTTTTTATAAATCCTATCATTCTCCAATCCTTCAGTTTTTCATGCACAACTTCAACTTCTCTGACTATTTTGAATTATTTTTATTGAGTAAGTCCGTTAATTCTAACAAAAATAAAAATTGATAGATTTTGACCTGCTCTTCATGATAGTGCTATTCTTTTCTGCTCAAAAACCATTTTTTGTGCTGAAATATGTCTTTGAATTTTATGTCATTTCTCTGAAATTCGCCACAATTTTGAAAAATAGAATTAACATGAATCACAAGAGCAATACTCGGACTGCACCTAAATAAATTTTTAGAGTTGGTGAGCAAGAAATGCGTGAATTACAAGCAAATAGACACGTTGACATTGGGTCAGCCATGCTTGACGGACAAATATATTGTTATAGTACAAACTGTAGACTCCCTGATAACTACTTGACATTCATCAAAACATAGTTTACGTTTGTATAAGTACAAGCCATAAACTTTACTTAATCCGCTGAATAGTTCACGAACAATGGAATTAGCAATTAAAAAGTCATTAAAGTTTCAATTTGTTCGAAAACTTCTTTAAGGATTATATATGACTGTATTTGATTTTACATGCTAACATAATCCTATTTTTTATTATTTAGTCTTACAATTTATGATCATATTGTATTAAACTAACATGTTGCAATAAAAACGATTAAAAGCTCAATTGCATATTTTTTATTTTTTTGTTTTATTACAATTAGACAATTGTCTTAATTTTATTGATGTACTTCAATTTTTTTATAAAATATAGTTATTGTGCGACTAATTGTTTAGAAAACACCCTTTTTTTTTAGAAAAAAATACTGTTAATTTTGTTTATCAAAATTAAGACCTCAAACAGAAGAATATTATGATTGAAGCACTATATTCTTAAAGGAGTAATTTTGCAACTGCGTATGGCTCGTTGTATTGTTTCTATGACAAATTATTATACACAATTTTTTCCTGTACTGTTTTAAAAGTTTATTCTAATTTTTAGAAAATATTTCATTGTCTAAATTGACAAATGTCATAATTCTTAATATATATATGATTTATACGTATAATTGCTAAATTTGTTTTTTGTTGGAAAAAATAAAGAATGTTTTGAATTATAAAATATTAACTGAATGTTATCTATATGATAACATCATTACTATTACTTAATAAAATACAAGTTCTTCGTAAATACTTGCCTTATAATTTTAAAATGTTCAATACGTGTGCAATGCGTTTGAACAAAAAAAAAATAATTTTCTGCAACCACATTTCTAATTCTACTAATTGATCAATGTTCTACAGTCTATTTGTAAGTTTCCCATTTTTATCTATATTATGCGAGGTTCCATCTGGAAGCTTAGAATTTCTACTATAATTCAGTAAGGGTTTTGATGTGTAACTCATTGATTACGGTTACAAATAAAAGATATTTTCAGGTTTCTCCATAATAGCTTGTTCATAATTTGCAAACAGTAATTGCAAATATCTCCTAATTTTTCAGATTTCGGAAGGTAAATAAGGATTTCGATGCAATTAGCAGGTTTCGACTTGTTAAATAAATTACATATTACATCTTAACTGCTCCCGCTAAAGCCCCCTTAAAATTAAAAGAATAGTACAACTTCACAGCAAATATGATAGACAGAATTATATTGATTATATCATTTTGTATTAAAGAGACATGGCATCTGATAGGGAGATCTTAGCTTATCACTCCTTTCTATATTGTTTGCTAGATTTCAGCACAATAATGGTTTGCAAACACCCCTTTTTTTTGCACCACCCGCCTAAATCGGTTGCTCTGCCCCATTCCTGTAATAGGTTGTTATTGCCGAATGTATTTTATTTTGATTTATTTTACCTTATTATTGAAAAGTTTTGAATAACTTATAACCATAATTGTGGGATAGTTCATTATTTTATATTCAATGATAACTAAAAAAAATTTATAAAAAAAGCGTGAATGAATATATTAATTAAAAGTTGGATACAAACTGCAATATAGAAAGAAGTGATAAGTAGATAATTCACAGAGGTAGCTCTTGTTCAAGTTGTTACGAAACACAGATCGTATGAACTAGGTCAGGCGTTCAATTTATTTTTGAAAATGGTTTTTTTAGAAATTAATTTATTTTCGTTAAAAATTTGAAATAGTAAAAAATTCGAAATTACTAAATAAATTAATAATTGATGAACAGTTTGAGCGGGCAATTATATTCGGTTGTTTAGTCTTAGGTGCTTGGTATTTATTTTTTTTGGATTCCGTATTTAGCTAAATTTTACAGGTCATTAAGTATGTGTTTAATCAGCGTTATAACTGACGTGAACGTTTTATATTTCCTGCTTCAGAAGAACCAACATAGTTATTCTTGACGTAATAGTAGAACATTGTATGAAGACTAATTTTTTCTTTTTCTTAAATATAAAGATCCGCTGTCATAAAATGTGATTATTTCTTTATGTTGTCCGAAGCATGTGATATCCAGCAGACCTGTTCCATTAATATTATAATTGAAAGTATAATACACCTTCACAGTAAGTATGATACACGGAATTATATTGCGAATGATGTTTTATATTAAAAGACATTTTTTGCGATTAGGAGATCTTAGCTTATGACTGTTAAGATATAGTTCGCTAGATTTGAGCACAATTATGGTTTTCACAGACTTGTTTTTTTTTTTCATCATGTGCATAAATCGGTTGCTGTGCCCGATTCCTGAAAGTAAGTATTATTAAGGTATAATATAGGGTATTATTCCATGTACTTCATTCCGAAATCCAATATACTTCTCTGCGTACACTTTTGGTGAATAAATGATCTGTTGATAAACGGTGCAAGCGGGCGAGTCCATTTGGTTATTTGGTTGTAGGTGATATATTTTATTTTTATTTCGTATTGTGCTCGAGTATACGGGTGTTCCGTTATCTGTTTTATCAGTTGTATTACTAATGATCACGTTTTATTGTTGTGCCTCTGTCTATTAGCCACATAAGACGTGCGGGCAAAACAGAAAATCCCGAGTGGCTTTGAATGAGCGGCTTCAGCTGCAATCGGTTGTTTTAGGCACTTCTTTTGGGTGACGTTGGACATCTTCGGCCATGGTTAAAATGCAGGACAGCTGGGAGGGGGGTGGGGGTGTATAAGACTCAAATAAATTCTAAGTCATTGTGGATTGTTAGGTTAGTAAGGGATACCTAACGAAAATAAGGGGCATGGGGGATGTGGGGAATAGAAAGAGGCATGGTGGGTCAAACTTACTATAGAAAATTATCAAAAATTCGCATATTTTCACCCTATTTTTACCTTACTTTTGATCATGTAAAAAACATGTGGTGGGCATGAAGAGGGGGTCATTACTTACGATCCACACGAATTAAGCTTATAATATAGGAAGATATATATATATATACATTATAGAATCAATATCTTGGTAGCAGAAGGTACTTTTTTTCTACCCTCTTGTCTTTTTATTGTACATTTGTTAATTTAATGTTAATCTTGAAACATGTAGAAGGGAGAAATCAAAATGACACCAATTTAATAATTCATACGTATTGACTTATAATTAAGTTGCGTGTGTGAGTATTGTAGAATAGGTTATGAGGTGATCGGGGGGAGCTGAGAAGGAGACGAGGGGGAGGTGGAAGAGGAGCTATGGGGAGCCGGGGGGAGCTGAGGGGGACGGTGTAGAGCGGGGGGGGCTGGGCCTAACTGTTGTTCATACAACTGTATAATATAGAAATATATATATATATATATATATTTATATATCTACAATTTTTGTTGACCAGAGATAACATGATTAGTTACCTAATTTTTTTCAGTGAAAATGCAGAGAAACGATTCTCTCCGAATTACTGTCATAAATTGGTACTATCTGTCAGAAATAAAGCTTCAAGTCATTCGAATAACTCCATCCACAAGCAAGCCGTGCCGTTTAATAGCGTTAGCAGACGCAGTTAGGCAGGATCTGTACTCAGCAGGCGATCTGACTCAGCTCGCTTGCCCCATTCCACCGCCGCACAGTAGGGAAAAAGTAACTTTTTTGTTTCAAATCAACTTTTCGGCTAGAGTTTTGAAGTAATCTAGACGTTTATTTTTTTTTGTTTGTAATTTAATTCTCTATCAATTCCTCTAGCCAGATTTTCCATTAAGGACATTTGTTTTTTCTTATTGTCTCTATAGCCTCCAAAAAATTTATGCTCATTTATTATTTTCACGATAGTGCTTTCTACGCGGGTGAAATATTTAGTAAAAGTACTTTCATAGGGGTTTTTAATATGGCAGACAAAAATTTTTTTAATAAGCGACATTTGTGAAAAAACTTTTATAGAGGTTTTCGGGCTCCCTGATTGCGAATTTTCAATCGGATAACAAAAATTAAAAATGGCGGATCCAATATAGCGGACAAAAATTTTTTTATTTGGCATAATTTGTGAAAAACTCTTATAGGGGTATTTGTGGTCGCTGATTGCGAATTTTCAATCAGATAACCGAAATTGGAAATGGCGGATGCAGTAAGGTGGAAAAAAATGTTTTTAAACTGTGAAAATTCGTAAAAAAATTGTTGAAGGTGTTATTGGGGTCACTTATGACGAATTTAATATTTAAAATTAAAAATATAAGATGTCAGATTTCATAAAACCGACAAAAATTTTTTTAAATTAACTTTCATCCCATTTTCGTCCCAAACTGTGAAGCAATCACAACTAAAGTATTCTTTACTGATGGGTTATTCTACTCTGAGAGTGTACATATATGTTTTTAACAAGTGACATTCCTCAATTATTAAAACACCTTCCTAATATACAAGTTTCAGAAACGTGAAGACTGAAATACTGGAACGTTTCCTGAAAGTGTAGTAAACGTTTCAGAAACGTTTCTGAAACCTTCTTTTGTCCGCGACCAATTTCTGAGACCAGCTGAATAAGGGCTGGAATTAAACGATTCTGAAACGTTTTCGACACAGTTTCTAACACGTTTTAGAAATGTTTCGTTCATTTTTATGTATAGACTTAAAGTAAGTGACAACATCTTTGAAACTTTTCGGAAACGTAGAGATCGATTCTATAATTAAATCGAAAAAAGATCATGTATCGATACGTAACTTTTTTTCATTAAATATGTTTAGATTACTTTTTTGCACATACTTTTGCTTTTTTATAAAATTAAGTACAACTCTTTACACATCAATTAAATACCAAAACGAATTTTTTACAAAATCTCACATACAATATTTACTAAATACATGACATTAAATAGGAATGGCATGCAAACAGTACTTTTACAGATAAGAATATAATATTAGTCATTACCTTACATTAAATGTATTAAAATTACAATCGCAACTTATTCGTACAATGCACATGATAAAATAAAATTTATATCGCTGCTTCACACATACTACTGAATTGTTGAAGAATTAGAGGCGTCCTCTGCTTCATCGTCGTCCTCTTCTTCATTCAATGATGTTTTCATATTTCTGCGTCTCCTGTAAGACTAGAAAAAAAATTGTACGAATCAACTTAGTTGCGAATAAATAGCTGATGATTAAAAATTAGCTTATGATATGATTAATAATTTAACACTCAACAAGTACTTTGATTCTGGTTTTTCTTTTTATACTAAAAAATAATTTTCGTTTTATTAAAAAACTAAATGAATAAAAAAAAGTGAATAAACACATTTTAACATAAAATTAAACTCAAATTTAGTAATACAAATAGAAAATGAAATACAACGAAAATATGAATGACTACATACTATTTTTTCAGCTCTGCACACTGTACTCTTTTCTTTGCTTGTTTCAACCACTGAAAAATGTATTCCGTAACAGTAGCAGCATTGCAATCATCGTACTTTTCACGGGTTATATCTACAAAAGACAATCACAAATTATAAACTTTTTACTTGTGTAGGGCATATTTAAAAAATGAATAATGCTCACCAATAATAAGTTTGCATACATTGTTCAAGTCCCCTAACGCATGCTTCTCTTCTCTACCTTTATAATTACAGTTAACAGGCAAGGAATTTGTCATAATTGTTTCAAGCATACGATAAATGCAGATTTGTATATTATTACTTCCGTGCCTCTTTAAAAACAATCTCTGCAAAAGAAATTTTTTCTCGTTAATAAAAATAACAATAGAATTATAATTTTACAAAAACTACAGAGTACAATTATTGCTCAAGAAATGCTTAAAAAAAATTCATCGATGAACATTACGTTCTTAGGGACGTCATAAATCACGTCATAAATGACGTCATTACTCGAGATAGGGACGACTCCGAGTCACAGGCCCTTTGGGAGGAAGCCGATGACAAACATTGGATCCTTATGACTAAAATATTCAAAAATATGAAGGCTAAAATTTTGGCCAAACAGAAAAACCCACCGATAAACATGGCGGAAGTAGATAGTGAGGCCCCACGGATGAGTCGCATAGAGAGCGAACTGCTAAATATACTGTTGGGAGGTACCGCGCTAGAAGATCACGAAAATACGAACAGGGCACTTGGATTGGGAATAACAAATATCACTCAGGCATCAAAGGAGACAGAATGGGGGGAAGACAGCAGGTGGCAACGTGCAAGATAAATGCTAGGACAACAGGATATGACAAATCCTCCCGATGGGGGAATGTCACTAAATAACGGACGTGACGAACCAACATTCCAGTCACGGAATGCGCTCGCAAACGCTTGGACGAATAGATGGTCCAAAGGGATACAGTATGGCCCCTCGACACAAACCACGTTGACCAAGACGACGAACGTGACGCATTGGAGATATATCTAAGAAGGTTAGAACAGAAAATTGGAAACCTCAAGCAGGCACGTAATACCATACATGACGGGTTCTTCCAACACATAGGCAATAACGATAGCACACAACACGGCCCACAGACAATAGGCTCCAGGGACGGTAAAGTACATACCGAGAGTAGCCATATGCAAAAACCAGTTGGCATGAATTATGATCACTATCCGGCTCCGTTTGACTGGCTTCCAACAAAACAGAAAAACAAGCCAGTAAATCAGCCCGCCAACGCCGGTCACAATAATATTAACCCTTTTGAACAGTTAGACATACACCTTAACCCATGGAAAAATCAGCGGCAAATCGAAACACACGCACCCTCGGGGACAAATTTTAATATTATATCGCACCTTAACAGCGCAGTGAACGGAATTCTGCTATTCAACGGGGACCCCATACAACTCCCGCTGTTCGAACAGATGGTAAGGATAGCGAGATCGACCGCCCCCCCTCAACACGAAAAATATTTCATAGGAGTTTTAGGAAGTAGATTGAGAGGGATGGCAGTAGATCAATTTAACACGCACCTATCCTTGTTTGATACGGTAGACAAGTTTTTGGCAGCGCTCGCCCGACGGTTTGGAAGTATGGGCGGCATAGTCTCACTGCTCGTGCAATTAAAAACAATATACCAGGGAGAGGACGAAGGAATAATGAATTATTGTGGTAGGGTACAAAGAATCCATAACGGGATCATGACGTCGTATGAGGCGAGCCCCAACTTATCGCAAACCGAGAAGTCCGCCGCAAAAAGCAGGATGGACAGAGAGACGGTCAGACAGTTTGTGTATGGACTAAAAGCTCCAGATAATGGGAGCGTAGCTAGCCAAAAACCAGGGTCCTTGAAGGAGACAATAGAAACCGCCATTCTGATCGACAACGAACTGGGTTTTCGTCAGGAGACCCATACAGGTAGAGATAGGAGATATACACAGCCCATCGACTATAGAAGTCGCCGTGACGCGAGGATCGGACTCATAGGAGGCGGGCCATTAACAGAAGGATCGGACGTGAACGGACACAATGACACGGTTAAAAGAGGACAATGGTGTTCATACTGCCAGGAGAGCTCACACTCTACCGACGGATGCAAAAAACTTTTACAAGACGCGAAAAAGGGTATTTTAAAGAGCCCAGACGTTGTTGAAAACAGATAACTAAAAACAGAGTACGAGCGTGGTAATTATAATAATAATAGTTTTCGATTTAGAAACACTGATTATAGTTACCGACACTTTAATGACCGTAGAAGAAATTACAGCGGGACGAAAATTCACAGTGATCACGGATCACGAGCCTCTCAAACACTTCCACACGTCAAAAAAGCCGGATATAAGATTCAACCGGCTTAAAGCGCAGTTACGGGGCTACGAGTTTGATGTTGTATATCGCCCAGGCATTTCTAATAGAGTGCCGGACGCTCTCTCCCGAAACCATGTAGTGGGAGGGGGAGAAGCAAACCCAGAGCGGCCGCGGCAAGAACTGTATCAACTTGCTGACGAACAAGAGAATGAGAGACTGTCCGATAGCGACAGACCGCCTGCGCGCGTATTTAAAGTACGCGAAACTCCTAACAAAAGGACCCAAGGTAATCCCGAGAAAGTAAAAGTCAACTGCTCAGACTCAGGAGACTCAAATGAAAAGTATTTAGGAAAAAACACACTACGACGAATTGAACGAGGACAATCAAAACATGAGCGTAGAACAAGAGACCGGCGACGCAGACTCTGAGTCTGAATGGTCAGTGGAAAATTCGGAATCAAAGGAAACAACCTTTAAACTGAGGAAAATTAAGAAAAAAAGGGGTCTGCCACGGAAAAAGGTAATAGAGGACGATTTTAGACGTCAACTGAATCATGATGAAATGGTGACAGAGGATAAAATCATCTCGCAGGGGCCAACGACCGACAAACTGGCGTATATACGGAAAGAAGACCGACTGCGGCAAAAGGTAAAGTCAACAAGCATTCCAGCAATCGACGGAAAGCAGGGAGAACCAGTTCAACGCAAAATTCGCAAGCGGTAATCAGATACGCTCACAAAAAAGTCGTTACCTTTCTCAATAACGGAGCAAGAAAATAGTCTATCTAAGAACATAATTATCGCCAACTGCGATACTTCAGAGACGAGTGTCGAAAAGAGACGGAGGATAATGGGAAACAAAGGGCAGCAACCCCAGGAGAACAAGTCAATGAGACGGAGAAGGCTCAAGACTCGGAGGGATCGTTTCATTTAGGCGATACCGCGCCGAAAGAGTATGCAGGGAGAGCGGACGAAAAAGAGATGGAAAGCAAACACTGGGAGAGAGCGGAACAGCGTGACTCACACCTATACGACTTGCTTAACGGGCTCACTGGTAGATTTTGAGCAAAGGTTTCGGTCGACGTAGTGAAGCGTAAGATTAAGGGAAAACAAGGGATACGAATGGATGTATGGGATAGTGAAAGTACAGCAGCGCAAATCGAGATGAACGAGGAAGAGGACTCAAAAACTCAGAGGTCAGGGAAAAAATGCGCGGAGCCACATAAACAGTTTTCGATAGTTGATGTACCACGGGACGGAAGCTGCCTTTTTCATTGTTTAATTTTCCTAGCCGATTTGAATATGTCAACGAACGAGCTCAGAAAAGACTTACTCGAATCAGAATGGATAGCTAAGTGCAAAGACCTGACGGAAACAAAAAATAAGTACAAAGTATACATTAATACGAATAATCTTTACTTTCGAAATCCACACAATTGACACTTTTTGAAATATTTCTATCGACTTTTTTTCTTACCTGTACTGTTACCTCTATTGATTTTCAATTGTAAACGATTTGCATTACTTTCTACTGGTGCTGATGCATTAATATCTGTATAAATAAATAAATGATATCACAGCAGGTAGAGACACCATATTGGTCAATTACGAAATACACATTGAAAACAGATATGAAGAAAAAGAAGAAAGGATTACATGAATTAAATCACCTTTGCTTTTTGATATAGATTTTGTTGGAGTCTCACTATCAGTTAGTCTTGCTAATGTACAATGTCCTTTCCCCTCGTTTGATGTTTTATTTGTAGTAATCTTTGACACTGATCGACGACGGTTAAAAACATGAATTAAATTTGGATTGAAAAGTTGTAGGACAATAATATCACTTGAGGAATAACTGTTTTAACTTATTTAGATTATATTTAATATAAATTACAGCGGCTGAAAAAAATTACACGCACCTTGCGATGAGTTTCTTTCCTCCAGATTGTTGACAAGATTGTCTTTCCGCGCCTCCGAGTACACTATTTTAAAACATAACTACTTAGCAACATAGATAATCCTCATGAATGCGTGGAAAAACATTTCTATTTATACAAGCACACCTGCAATTACTTTTTTCTGAGAATAAAAAACAAAGTTATAATACATGCTTTTCAAAATAGTTCAATCTATTAATTTTTACAACAGGTTCGTTAAGTATATGTAAGGAAGTATACTACCTTAGAATGATTTGAATTTCCCCGCACCGCTACAAGTGTCGGTAACGTAAATGTCTCTTTATACATTATGATATTA
>JAPYYV010009004.1:0-13113 GCA_030522625.1 Copidosoma aretas | reverse complement strand
TTACGTCTTTCCAATCTGCCTCTGAAGGTTGGATTTGTTTTCTTGACAAGTAATTAACTGCAAAGGCTATATCTGGCCTTGTAGCTCCAGCTAAATATATAGGACTACCAATCGCCTCTCTGTAAGGAAATCTTGTCTGCTGCGCTACTTCTGCTTTATTACTCTCTGAATTAGTTTGTTCTCGGTTTTTAACTTGTCTAGTGTGTGAGGGTTAAAATTTTTTGTTTCCTATCTCTGATTATTTTCATTTCGAAGAATGTCTCTAGTTGTCCTAGATTTTTTATTTTAAAAATTGATTTTAACTTAGTTATAATCTCTTTCAATTTTTCTTTTTCATTGCCTGCTAGTAAAATATCATCCACATATAGTACTAAGAGGACCATCTGTCCTTTCTTGCGCCATGTGAAGAGACATGGTTTGTTTATATCTTTCTCAAGGCCAAGTTTCAAAGCATCTTGTGTGAATCTCTCATTCCACCGCTTTAGACTGATTCGAAGACCGTATAGGGATCTCTGAAGTTTACAAACTCTCTTCTTCTTGAACTCTGACTTAAAATTTAATCCGTCTGGGATTTTCATGTAAATGTCGTCTGATAAAAAACCGTTGACAAACGCGGTCTTTACATCCATTTGATTTACGTCTTAATTGTATTTGTTAATGATTGCAAATGCTACTCTCACTACAGCTAGTCTAGAGACCGAAGCGTAGGTCTCTTTGAGTTCATACTCTTTCGTGTCTTTGAAGCCTCTGATTACGAGTCTACCTTTAAATATCGGGTTTCCATCTGAATCAATTTTCCTTTTAAATACCCATTTAGAGTCAATTGTGTGAAATTTAGCGCTACATCTGTCTAATGACGGTCGGTCTACTGTTTTCCACGCTTGATTCTCTTCCATTGATTTAAGTTCTTCTCTGACAGCTTCAAGCCATTTTTCTTTATCCTCTGAGTTAATTGCTTCCTTGTAACTTACTGGATCTCTGTTTATTCTTGCGATGTAAGCATGTCTGATTTCGTCTTCTGAGTTTTCATTAATATTCTCTGAATACGGTGTATATTCCGCCAATCATAAATGTGACCAAGTTGGTCGATTTGTTCTGGTAGTTCTCTCTGGTAGCTTACGAATCTTGGGTTCGATCTCTTTCGTCGTCTGATCTGATTTTTTTTTCCTTGGTTTCATAGACTTAGGTTTAATATTATCATTCGGAGAATCAGTCTCTCCACTGTCTTCAGCCTCTGAACAATAATTGTCAAACTCTAATGGTTTCTCTAAATCTTCTTTCGAATCTATTTTATCTGAGTTAGATTTATCAGTCTAAATATCCTTATAAACAACTTTTTTATTGAACTTCACATGCCATGAAATAATGAATCTCCTTGCCTGTTGGTGCCACAATACGTAGCTTGTTTTGGTAAAGCCTACCAGAATCATTCTGATAGCTCTCTCTGAAAATTTAGATTCAGTGATGGGGACTTTTGCATATCCCACACACCCAAACGTCTGATTTTATCTAAGTGTGATTTTAAAGAAGGGACTAATTTCTTTAAGGGTGTTTTAAAGTCTATCGTTGCATAAGGGGTTCTGTTGTACACGTATGTTGCTAACTCGGAAGCTAGAGACCACATGCTTTTTGGTAAGCCAGCATCTAGCATAAGTGCTCTGATTTTCCATTGTATTGTTTTGTTAAATCTTTGTGAGGTTCCGTTCAGTTCAGAAGTGTGAGGTGGTGCAAACTCGGCCCCACATTTCTCTTTTACCATGACTTCTGAAAACTTTCTTCCCGTTAATTCTGTACCATTGTCTGCTCTGATATATCCCACTTTCTCTTCTGAGCCTTAAATATTCCTCATATGTTTTATAAAGTCTTCAAGACGGTTTTCTGCTTGATCTTTACTCTGAACAGGATATGTTTTTGCATATCTGGTGCAGTCATCTATGAAAACAACAATAAACTGTTTCCCCCTGGGTAGGACACAGGTTTTATCGGTCTCATAGTGTCGGCATGGATTCTATTTAAAGGTTTAGATGCTCTGATTCTAACTTCTGGAAAAGTTAGTTTCTCCATTTTTGCCAGGATGCATATTTCGCAGTCTTGTATAGAACTGTCAAATTTTACATCTGACAAGGATTACTCTGTTTTTTATAATTTTCTTAAGTATTGAAGGGATTTATGACCCAGTTTATTGTGCCATAGAAAACCTTCGTCGAATTTCTTTGTTGCAAAGTTTTCTATCTCTTCAGAAGTTGCTTTTGTCTTTAGTCACCTCATCTTGAATGACTTCTGCCTCTGATCTGTCATCTGAAATTCCTGTAGATTTTGTTTGCGGCTGACGGCGTTCATGACTTTTCTCCCTCCCAATCTCAGACGGAGCATCCTGAGAATTAGATGGGTTATCGGAGTCGATAGAGTCCTTTCTCTAAGTTAAGTTCATCATATCGGGATTGCTGCATGAACTCTCCGAGTGAGAACATTCGAGCCAGAATTGAATATGTATCATAGTTACTCTGAGATTGTGTGTCTAATTTAACATCTAATGTTAATACCCAATTTGGTCTTATATTAGTGCCAGATAGATACTCTCAACCAGTTTCTTTGTCAAATATTTCTAATCTCTGATCATCTAAATAAATTCCTGAGCCTGCATCAGCAAACTGTCTTAGGGATAAAAGATTCTCTGAGACTTCTTTTGCAACAATCACATTTGTCAATTTAATTCTTACACCTGTGTTTGTTTTCAAAAATAAGTCGCCATTGCCGTCTACTTGAATGTTGGCAGCCTTATTTTTGTTAGCACATCTGATAGTTTGGTTTTTACATCTGGTAAAATTCTTTCAAATAAAAGCTTTGTTGACAATATGATGTGTTGCTCCCGAATTCGCAATAAACGTAACGTGGGAATTATCATGCAAACTAATTTTGTTGTTACCTGCTATCATTGCTTTCACGTTTCTTGTTTCATTTTTATTTCTCCCCGGGGTAACGAGTTTTACTTGCTTTTTAGAAACTCTGCTCTTGTTATTAAATTTACTCTGAGTTTTACCTCTACCATCACCTTTATCTCTGACTTGTTTGTTAATACCGGTTTTATTGTATATTTTGAATTTATTAGAATTAGAAGAATTGTTAGTAGCATACCCGTCTTTAGAATTGTCTTTATTTGGGCAATCATCGCCTTTATGATATTCCAGATTCAAGCAGTAGTGGCAGTACCAGAGTCTGTATGCGATGAGAGGACAATCGTTCATACGGTGACTTCGTTTTTTTCACCGATAACACAGTGCTTCTGAGTTGTTTTCCTGGCTCACCCTGTTGGCTCTGATGGTTTGCCTCTGACTGTTGTCCTTTTTCTGAGCTTGGCTCTGACCCTGCCTTCTGTCTGCCTGAATCTGAATAATGTTATTTTTAAATTCTTCTAGAGACATCTCTGAACCGATTGTCTGACGTGTATCCATATTGGCTGTGCGAATCTCTCCATATTTACCGAAAACAGCTTGGTAAAAAGCTGATCTTTTCTCTTCGTCAGTCATAGGTGTCATTCTGTCACAGTTCTCATATTCTGATATTATTGCATCATACCGATCAATAAATTGACTTGCGTCCTCTTTCGGATTTATTTTTAAATTGTACAGCTTGGTTCTGACTGACAAAGCGGAAATGTTTGATTCGACTTGTCTGATTTCCTTAATTTTCTGAAGCATCAGATCGGGATCTCTTAGTTCCAAAACCTTCTTGTGATAATATTCATCTATGTGATTGATGATTAAGTCTCTGACAAATGTTTTTCTCTTTTCCCACTCCTCTGTAGTACACAACTCCTCCAGGTCACCCTCCTTTTCTATGACACCTGAAAGATTATGTGATCGCAGATCGTTCATTAAAGAATGGAGCCAGACACTAAGAGATCCCTTCTGAATCAATCTATAATTTTTCCTATAAAGTGGTTTAGGGAATTGATTCGCCTCTATAAAACTCTTTAAGCTATTGAATTTTTTGTTTAAGGTGTCAAAGTTAACGTTATTATCACCACCAAGTGGTGAGAATAAATTGAAGTTCCTATTGGGGTTGGAATTAGACAAAAAATTTCCTAGATTAAACGAACGATTTGATTTAACCTTAGGTAAATTTTGTTCTCTCTGATTTTGATATTTAATGATGGTAGAATGTAAAAAAGGTTGTATCTCTGACTGTCTGTGAGCAAGTAACTCTAGGTTCTTCTTTGTGTACTTCGCAACCTTGTCCGCCTTCTCAAACGCGCCCTTCAGTCCGTCAATAGACAGCTTCATTAATTTGACGAGGTCAGGAATTGGCTTTTTCGCCTCAAGCATTAGCCGCAAGGATACGACTAAGCTCTGAGCAATGGCTTTCCACACCTGCATCTCGTCTGCTGCTTCTGATTGTTTATCCCCTCCTGCAGTTGCACCTCTCTTATTCTGTGATGTCGCATCCAATATCCCATCAGAAATTTCTTCCTCTGGGATAGGAACAAATTCCTCCTGGATTGGAGATCTTTCTGCTTCTGAACGATCATGTGACGGAGGAAGAATGATACTCCATTGGTCATTTTCCTCGAGTCTCATTGACTCTTTGGCTCTTTCATCTGCCATCTAAGTTATTTTTCGAACAATTAAAAAGAGGAGAAAAAAATTTAAACACAAACTATTTATAAAAAAACCCACGCATGCATTTATTTTGACTATTGAAACCGCCCGAGTAACCGTCGGAACCTCTCGATTGGTACTGGTTGATTTCAGCTGACAGGGCAAACTGGCCAAGGACCCCACCTCCCTCCCAACACTTGCCGCCAAAGCAAATTTAACATCTGTGTGAAAGGGGGTGCACTCGTGCGCGTGTAGCCTCGAACCCACGAAGCACCTGACGCCGCCCTACCACGAGAGCGTGGGGCAGCTGCTGCACCGCTAGCAAGCTGTGCGTTATTTCATTGTACGTGTATATATATGTACGTCCATACACATATATTTTATGCACAGCACCGGGAGTCTGAAAGAGACAAATAAATAACGCAACTTGGTCGTGTGAGTTTGTTGCACCGCTAACAACCTCAAAAAAAAGTAAGTCCCCGAATATCTAAGCGAGACTGCAACGGCATAAAGAAGATTTTATTTTAAGAACGAGAATTCCGTGTATGCAAAGCATATATATTGACAGCACCGCTTGTCCAAACACACGATTGCAACGTTGGATGAAAAATTTTTGCGCGAGCGATCGGTGTTCACACCGAGATAAAACGACTCATCAAATCAGGTTCCCTCGTGCCTAACTCCCTGATCGCCCCGTCCAAACACGTGCACGTTCGTACACGATCGCGCGATTGCTGTTTTGGCGTGCGAGACCGTCTTCTGAGAAACCACTGCTCCACCCCCCCCCCCCGGCGTTTTTATGTTTTTAGGTTTGATAAATGCACATATATATCGCGTATTTTTACTACACTTGAACACGCAGTAACTCTGAGTCTTAAAATATTTATATACCCATGTAAATAAACACTCGAATCATTTTTTGACAAAGAAACACACTTTTACGACCTAATATAAAGTCGCTAAAAAAAACACTCTAATTTTCACACTGGCGTACTTACAGTTTTCGTGTCAGCGCAGAAAAATCAACAGGTGGAT
The DNA here is from genome assembly GCA_030522625.1 of Copidosoma aretas. Taxonomy (NCBI): domain Eukaryota; kingdom Metazoa; phylum Arthropoda; class Insecta; order Hymenoptera; family Encyrtidae; genus Copidosoma; species Copidosoma aretas. The sequence goes on along the minus strand of JAPYYV010009004.1, from coordinate 7,480 downwards.
ATTATGTGGCGAAGTGCAAGTCACCGTGTGCAATGGCGCCAAAAACCTGTGAGATTAGTCGTAGTCCTGTGTGCAAGAGTCGCTTGAAAGAGTGACGGCAGGCAGAAAGCACACACAATAAAAAGGCTCAAATGTGTTCATGTTAAATGTATTTAAGTAAAGCACATCAAGGTATACAGTAACGGCAACTAATATATTGGCCGTGTAGCCGCGAACAGAAAGTATAGGACAGAGATAGCGGAGACGATGTTATTCTAACGAGAGTTCGCAAAGGAGTAGTATGGCGCCGTTAGTCAAGCGAACTCGAAAAGGGCTGTGCAGTGGCCGTACAGATGAGATATACATATGTATAGGAAAGCCAGCCGGCGTCTTCACTACTATATAGCTTCTCTCTCTCTCTCTTTTTCTCTCCAATCGAGGCAAAACCAGGCGCTTCTTACAAAAAGCTTGAAATTAAGGTAATTTTGTAATTTCTATGGAAATTTTTATATTATTATATGATAGACTTGCTGTCCCCCGGGTTACATGGTTGAAAAGCTTAGGATTTGAAATATGTAGTCAATTTTTTATTAATTTATACAATATATATATTATTTACTCGCTGCCCCCAGGTAACTAAGTGGAAAAGCTCAGGACTTAGGTTACGTTGTAAAAAAAACAATAATTTATTCACTAACTATATTATTAAACTAGCTGTCCTTGATTTACTATGTTAAAAAGCTTAGAATTTATGTCATTTCGTTATTGCTATAGTAATTTATGCAATTTTTATATCATTAACTCTTCATCCCCCGGGTAACAGAGTTAAAAAGCTTAAGATTTAGAGTTGTTGTTTTTTGGTAATTTTTTAATTACTGAATTATGTGCTCGCTGTCTCCCTGGTCACATGGTGAATAAGCTTGGAATTTAAGATATGTTATTGTTTTTTTAGTTATTTATTCCATAACTATAATATTTACTCATTTTCCTCCGGGATACTAAGTTAAATAGCTTAGGATTCAGGTTAAGTTGATATTCAATTATTAATTTATTTACACATTATATTATTTACTCGCTGTTCCCCGGGTTACTGGATGAAAAAGCTTAAGAATTAGGTTATGTTATGAATTAATCTATAATATATCTATTCAATAAATTATTAAAACAGCTGCATCTCGGGTAAATGTGTTAAAAAGCTTAGAATTCGGGCCATTTAGTTATTTCTATAATATCTTATTCAATTATTATATCATTGACTCGCTGTCCCCCTGGTCACAGGGTTAATAAGCTTGGAATATAAGATATGTTGTTGTTTTTGTAGTAATTAACTCAATTACTATATTATTTACTTTCTGTCCTCCGGGTTACTGTGTTAAAAAGCTTGAGATTTAGATTATGTTGTTATTCAATCAATAATTTATTTATTCACTATATTATTTTCACGCAGTCCCCCGGGTTACTGGATAAAAAAGCTTAGTACTTAGGTTATATTATGATTAAATTAATAATTTGTTCATTTAATATAGTATTAAACCAGCCGCCTCTCGGGTGACTGTGTTAAAACGCTTGGAATTTAGGTCATTTTGTTAGTTCTATAATAATAATTTATTTAATAATTATATCATTTACTCGCTGTCCCCCTGGTTACAGGGTTAAAAAGCTTGAAATATGAAATACGTTGTTGTTTTTTTAGTAATGTACTTAATTTCTATATTATTTACTCTTTGTTCTCCAGGTGACTGGGTCAAAAAGCTTTAAATTTAGGGTATATTGTTATTTTTATGGTTATTAATTTAATTATTATATTATGGACTTGCTGTCCCCCAGGTCACAGGGTTAAGCTTGAGATTTGCAATATGTAAGTGTTTTTAAGGTAATTCTTTCAATAACTATATTATTCATTAGCTGTCCCACGGATTACTTGATTAAAAAGCTTTAAAATTAGGTTATTTTGTTATTCTTATAGTAATTAATATGATTATTATATCATGGACTCGCTGTCCCCTGGGTTACTAAGATGAAAAGCTTAGGACTTAGGTTATGTTGTAAATAAAACAATAATATATTACTTACGATATTATTAATCTAGCTGTCCTTCGACGACTGTGTTAAAAGCTTTAAATTAAGGTTATTTAGTAGTTCCTATGGAAATTTATTTAATTATTTTATGATGGACTTGCTGTTCCTCGGGTTACATGGTTAAAAAGCTTGGAATTTATAATATGTTGTTGTTTTTTTATTAATTTATATAATTACTACATCATTTACTCGCTGTCTCCAGGGTTATTTGTTGAAAATCCTTAAGACTTAGGTTATGTTGTGAATAGAACAATAATTTGTTTACTAACTATTTTAATAAAGTAGCTGTTCATGGGTTAATACGTTAAAAGTTGTAAATTTAGGTTATTTTGTAATTTGTATGGGAATTTATTTAATCATTATATAATAGACTTGCTGTCCCCTAGGTTACTAGGTTAAAAAGCTTCGGATTTAGGTTATGTTGTTATTCAATCAATAATTTATTCATTCACTATATTATTCACTAACTATCCTTCGGGTTACTAGATAAAAAATCTTAGGACTTAGGTTATGTTATGAATAAATCAATAACTTATTCATTTATTATATTATTAAACCAGCTGCCCCTCTGGTTACTGTGTTAAAAATTTTAGAACTCAGGTCATTTTGTTATTTCTATAATAATTTAATTAATTATTATATAACAGACTCGCTGTCTTACGAGGTACAGGGTTAAAAAGCTTGGGATTTAGGTTATGTTGTTATTTATTCAATCATTTGTTTACTTACTATAGTATCTACACGCGGTCCCCCAGGTTACTGGATGATAAAGCTTAGTACTTAGGTTATCTTATGATTTGATCAATAATTTATTTACTTAATATTCTATTTAACTAGCTGTCTTCTAGGATACTGCGTTAAAAGCTTGGAATTGGGGGTATTTTTTTATTTTTATGGTAATTAATTTAATTATTATATTATGGACTCGCTGTTTCCCGGGTCACAGGGTTAAGATTGGGATTTGTGATATGTTGTTTTTTTTAATAACTTTTTAATTACTATATTGCTCACAGGCTGTCCTCCGGGTTACTGCGTTATAAAGCTTAGGATTTAGGTTATGCTGTAAATAAACCAATAATTTATTCCTTTATTACGTATTTAACTTGCCGTCCTCCAAGTTTCCGGGTTAAAAAGCTTGGACGTCAGGATAGCTTGTTATTTCTATAGAAATTTATTCAATTTTTATATCATTGACTCTCCGTCTCCCCGGTTACAGAGTTAAAAAGTTTAGGATTCAGAATATGATGTTATTTTTTAGTAATTTGTAAGAACTGTATTATGTGCTTGCTGTCTTTTTGGTCACATGGTAAAAAAGCTTGGAATTTGAGATATGTTGTTGTCTTGTTAGTAATCAATTCCATAACTGTATTATTTACTCACTGTCCTCCAGTTTACTTGGTTAATAAGCTTAGGATTTATGTTATTTTGTTATTCAACCAAATGGTTTATTTACTCACTATATTATTTACTCGCTATCCCCTGGGTTACTAGATAAAAAATCTTAGGACTTAGCTTATGTTATGAATCATTCAATGATTTATTTATTCATTATATTATTAAACTAGCTGCTCCTCGGGTAACTGTGTAAAAAAGCTTAGAATTTAGGTCAATTTGTTATTTCTATAGTAATTTATGCAATTTTTATATCATTGACTTTCTGTCCCCTGGCTAACAAAGTTAAAAAGATTAGGATTCAGTATATTTTGTTGTTTTTTTTAGTAATTTTTTGATTACTATATTATGAGCTTGCTGTCTCCCTGGTCAAATGGTGAAAAAGCTTGGAAATTTAGATATGTTGTTGTTTTTTTAGTAATTTATTCAATAACTATGTTATTTACTCGCTCTTCTCCGTGTTACTGGGATAAAAAGCTTAGGTTCAGGTTATGTTGTTATTCAATTATTAATTTATTTACTCACTGTATTATTTACTCGCTGTCGCTTGGATTACTGGGCTGAAAAGCTTAAGACTAAGTCTATGGTGTAAATAAAACAATAATTTTTTTATTAACTGTATTATTAAACCATCTGTCGCCTGGTTACTGGGTTAAAAAGCTTGGAATTTGGGTAAGATTGTTGTTTTCATGAGAATTTATTTCATTATAATATAATAGGCTTGCTGTCCTCCACGTTACTGGGTTAAAAAGCATGGGATTCAGAATATGTTGTTGTTTTCTAAAAATTTATGTAATTACTATATTATTTACTTGCTGTCATTCGGATTACTTGAATTAGAAGCTTGGGTTTCAGGTTATGTTCTTATTTAATTAATAATTTATTCACTAACTATATTATTTACTCGCTGTCCCCTGGGTTACTTGGTGAAAAAGCTTAGAATTTAGGATATGTTGTGAATTAATCAATAATATATTTATTTTCTATAATATTGAATCAGCTGTTCTTCGGATTACAGGATAAAAAAGCTTAGGACTTAGGTTATGTTATGATATAATCAATAATCCAATTATTTAAAATATTATTTAACTAGCTGTGATTCTCGTTACTGTGTTAAAAAGCTTAGAATTGAGGTATTTTTGTTATTTTTATAGTAATTTATTGAATTTTTATATCATTCACTCACTGTCCCCTAAGAAAGAGGGTCTAAAAGTTTGGGATTTAAGATATGTTGTGGTTTTTTTAGTAATTTTTTCAATTATGTATTGTGTACTCGCTGTCCCCCGGGTTAACGGGATAAAACGCTTAGGTCTTAGGTTATGTTGTGCATGAATCAATAATTTATTTACTTATTATATCATTGTTCTAGCTGTTTTCCGGGTAACTAGGTTAAAAAGCTTGGAATTCTGGATAGTGAGTTCTTTGAATAGTAATTTTCTCAATTATTATATCATTAACTAGCTGTCCCTTGGTTTAATGGTGAAAAAGCTTGGAATTAAGGATATGTTGTCGTTTCATTTGTAATTTTTGTTATTACTATATTATGTACTCGCTGTCCCCCAGGTTAGTTAACTAAAAATCTTAGGACTTAGGTTATGTTATGAATTAATTAATAATATATTTTTTCATTATATTATTGAACTAGCTGTCCTTCGGGTTACTGGGTTGAAAATCTTAGAATATAGAATATTTTGTTATTTCTATAGTATCTTCTCAATCAATATATCATGGACTCGCTGTCCCACTGGTCAGAGGGTTAAAAAGCTTGGAATTTAAGTCATTTTTTTTTTTTTTTTTAGTAATGTATTCAATTACTATATTTTTTACTCTCTGCCCTCTAGGTAACTGGGATAAAAAGCTTAAGATTTAGGGTATGTTGTTATTCAATCAATAATTTATTTGATAACTATATTATCTACTCGCTATTCCACGAGTTACTGGGTTGAAAAGCTTTAGACTTAGGTTTTATTGTAAATTAATTGGTAATGTATACATTTGTTGCGTTTTTAACTAGCTGTCCCCCGGGTTACTAAGTCAAAAAGCCGGGAATTCAGGATAGTTCGTTATTGCTATAGTAATTTAATCAATTATTATATAATGGACTTGCTGTCCCGGGGTCACAGGGTTAAAAAGCTTGGAATTTAGGTTATGTTATGATTCAATTAATAATTCATTTATTGAATATATTATTAAACTAGCTGTCCCCCAAGTTACTGCGTTAAAAAGCTTAAAATTCAGGTTATTTTGTCATTTTTATGGTAATCAATTCAATTATTGTATTATGGACTCACCGTCCCCCGGGTCACAGGGTTAAGCTTGGGATTTGCGATGTGTGGTTTTTTTCGTAATTGATTTACTAACTTAATTATTTACTTGCTGTCTCCCGAGTTACTGGGTTGAAAAGCTTAGAAATTAAGTTATATTGTGAATAAATCAATATCGTATTCATTTATCACGCTTTTAAACTAGATTCTCCCTAGGTGACTGAGGTTGATAGCTTAGAATTAAGAATAGCTTCTTATTTCTATACCAATTTATCCAATCAATATTTAATGGACTTGCTGTTCCTGGGTTATAAGGTTAAGAAATTTGAAATCTAGCGTTGTTTGTTATTTTTATGGCAATTTATTTTATTTATATATAATGTACCTACTGTGTCTGAGTTACAATGTTAAAAAGCTTAGAATTTAGAATATGTTGTGGTTTTTTTAGTAATTTATTAAAATACTATATCATTTACTCGCTGTCTTCTGGGCTACTTGGTTAAAAAGCTTAGGACTTAGGTTATGTTATAAATTAATCAATAATATATTTATTCATTATATCATAAAACCAGCTGTCCCCAGGGTCACTGAGGTGACAAGCTTGGAATTAAAGATATTTTGTTATTTCTATAGTTGTATATTTAATTAATATATCATTGACTCGCTTTCCCCTTGGTCACAGCTACTGGGTTAAATAGCTTTGGCTTTAGGTTATGTTGTTTTTCAATCAATAATTTACTTACTCACTATATCATTTACTCTCTGTCCCCCGGGTTATTGGTTGAATAAGTTTAGGACCTAGCTAGGTTATGTGATGATTTAGTCAACAAATTATTTATTCAACATATTATTTAACTAGATGTCCCTTGGGCTACTGTGTTAAAAAGCTAAGAATTTAGGTCATTTTGTTATTTTATGGAAATCAATTAAATTATTACATTATGGAATTTCTGTCCCCCGGGTCACAGGGTTGAGTTTGGGAATTGCGATATGTTATTGTTTTTGTAGTACTTTTTTTATTACTATATTATTTACTGGCTGTTTCCCTGGTTACTTGATTAAAAAGCTTAAAATTTAGGTTATTTTCTTATTATTATGGTAATTAATTCAACTATTATATCATGAACTCGCTGTCCCCTGGGTTACAGGGTTGAAAAGCATAGAACTTCGGTAATATTGTGCATTAATCAATAATTTCTTTATTTATTACGTTTTAAAACTAGCCGTCCCCTAGGTTACTTGGTTAAAGAGCTTAGGACTTAGGTTATGTTATGATTTAAATAATAATATATTTATTCAATATATTATTAAACTAGCTGTCCCCCGAGTTACTGCGTGAAAAAGCTTAAAATTTAGGTTATTTTATTATTTTTATGGTAATTAATTTAATTATTGTAATAATATGTAGATGTTAGGAATTTTTTCGATCTTGTAGGGTAAATTATTTAAGAAATTTTTACATGATCTTAGTGCAATTTATTCTCAACGTTTCGCCAACTGTTGTTTAGCTTCATCACGTTCAATCTATAGAAGTACATACATATATTAATTTTAACACATATACACATTATGCCTATCGTATGAAAATTTTTTTAGCAACGGAGTAATTCTAACCTTTATTGTAAAAACAAAAGAATTAAAAATTGAGTTTGTTTTTTGTCAGTTTTAGTTGAAGAAAATAGTAGCATATCAGCAGAAAAATTATAATACAATGGTAAACGTCGAAAAACATGAGTATATAAAAATATACTACGTCAGTGATTATC
>JAPYYV010009003.1:0-12214 GCA_030522625.1 Copidosoma aretas | reverse complement strand
CACCTCCCCCTTCAATCACGTAGTTATTCGTTCATTTTTACGTGGTTTTTAACCCGATTTTTTGTGGGTTAGCTCAAACCCGCCCCCCGGCTCCTCACAGCTCAAACCCAGCTACCCTTAACCTCCTCATCACCTCCTACTGACCTCTCACTCACTCAACTTAATTATAAGTTCATTGATAGGATTTTATAATTTGGTTTCATTTACATTACTCACTTCTACATGTTTTAAGATTATAATTATAAGAGAAATTGACACTGACCGTAAAATCTCCCAAATGTTATTAAAGGCATTCAGGGCAGTTCAAAAAACGATCCCATATTGCTGGTTGGATCGAAATAGTACACGGTATATTACATCATATAAAACATACAAAGTGCCTTTTAAAGCAGCTATTAAAAGAGCCAATGACAGGCCTGTCATGTTTTTCGCAATGTTGAATCAATTTTTACGTGTGGATTATTTAATATTCATGTTTGTAATGTTAATAAATTGCCTTATTTATTTATTAAATGTTTAATATGGAAAAAAGCAGGGCAGGCTGATGATTGGTTGATGTCCATGTACTACCAGACCTTGTTTTATATATAATCATATATAAGCCATGACAATAAGTATACACAGCTGATGAGAAGAACATAAGTAACTATTTTCTTAGTCGTACAAAGTTATTAGTTATAATGAGTGATCTGACTCAGCACATGTTGTTGCTCATTGATCGATAATCAGTTAGTTTCGAAATAATCTGGTTTATCTAAGATATAATAACAATCATGCGTAATATTAGAATACAATATCAGAATACTAATATTAGAGACAGTATACTATAAGAGGCATATGCACGGAGCAATGGTTACGTAAAAAATTGTTTGAATTTTACATTAAAAAGATATCAATCATGATCGAAGGTTATAAAATGAGCTGAAGAATGATTCCTTAAAATAAAACATGATATATAAAGTCTTAACTAGTTACGTGTAATTGTTTTCAGCACAGCATAAACGCTACTATAAGTCATCGGTTAATAAAGGTATTTACTCTCAGTGGAAAGACCAAAAAGGACTTGTGATGCATTAAATTTATAATGTTTATATTAAGATTTATGATAATAATCAAAAAAACTTTGTTTTTCAACAAATACCAATAATGCTATTTAAATATTTTAAAAAATTCTCAAGTTATTAAAAAAATTTGAGGTCTAAATACTAATACATTTAAAAAAAATGAGATTTATCAGAAGTTAAATGGTATACTGTTTATATCTTTAATACATTATTTTATAAATTAAAATTACATCAACAATAAGTATTAAAAACAACAACAAAATTACTTTAATACAACAAATTATAAGTATGTAATAAATTTTTAAAGATTCACCTACGAATTTTTACAATACATCAAGTAGAAGAATTTTGTTGATGATAACAAAATATTAGAATTAACACTGTTAAAATATTCCAAACAGTAAGGAGTATATTGAGCTGAACAAAATACCATAAAATCACTAGAAATTATAAAAGCTTTTCAAATAGAATGGTGAAAATTATATAGAATGAGTGAATAGTGCCCAAAAACTGTAATGAGCATAGATGCATTAAATCGAAGGAATCATTGTACTAATATGAGTGTAAAGATAATCTTATATTAATCTAATATAGATGTGATGAAATTTATACAATAATCCGATTATTTTTAGTATGTTTGTTATAGCTTTTATAGATGTTCATGAATATTTGAAGTGAATGGTAATTTTTAAAAAAGAGAAAATTTTGGAAGATATTGTAAAAAAAATCGTAAATGTCAACATATAACACTTAAGGTTAAACTTTAAACTCGAATAACTACAAAACGAGTGGACATAGCGAAAAATCATACGATACCTTTTTTGAAGAACGTCGAATTTCCAACAAGAATTAAGATGGCGCTGAAAACTTTTGACCGATAAGAGGGTGCCAGGGAGGAGAGACTCCAGCCAATCAGAGCGCTCGAAATATTGATACCTATGGGTATACATCATAAACCGGAGGCTGTCCTCCCTGGCGCCATCAGAGCTGAGCTTGCTTGGTCGCCATTCCCATATCCAAGTGTTATTATATTTTGTTCAATTAAGCTAAGGTTTTAAAAAATTCAAAAGAAAAAAAGAACTTTTTCCATGTTATTTTCCATTTAAAACTTTGACCGTCGTGGGAAACAGGTTAAAATTAATAATAAAAGCTGAAATTCGACAGCAATTTTTATTTATTTATCTAGAAACGATTTAGGACTATCATAAAATAAAATTTAAAAATTCTCCAAATAAGGACAACCCTAATATACAAATGCATATGTATCAGTACTAAACTCAAATAACAAAAAGAGTCCTTATCAGTTTTCAATTCGTAACAATTATTTGATAAATCAGTAAAATTATTTAATGTATTAACTATATTTTTTCAAAAAATCTTAATTTTTAGGAAAGAAGAAGGAGAAAAACAGATCTGTTTCGATTTGAATTGGAAGCATTGGAAGTTTTAAGAAAGGACACGGACCCACTAATATGCTTACTGGAAGAAAATTTTTGTGGCACATGTCAAAAACAACAGGTAGGGTGCAATGGGCAGTCAAAGCAGTTTTTGGCTTAATCAAAAGAGCTAAAGTAGAAGGTGAAATCAAACATTATTTTTCATGGACTAAATTATAAAATTATATTGCACATACGTAGCGGAGACTTGCCTATGAAACAGAGAAAATAGAAGGCAGATTCAAAATTTGTAGTTGAGTTTAAATCTAAAGACATAAGGATATATATGAAAACTAGAGGTGGGAAGGGTAGGCATGAATTTGGGTATGAAAAAGGAAAGAAAAAGGGAAAAAAATCGATTCGGGTTTACAAATATCATGTTGGGTTTAAATGAGAATACACCAGTATATATATGAGAAATAGAGAAAGGAATAGTTATAACCTAGGAATAAACACAAGAAAAAGGGAAGAGATTTACTTTTTGCAAATGATACAAATGAACAAAAGTAGATGGCCCTATTTATGCCTAATCGAAGAATTAACGGACTTAATCAATAAAAATTATACATAATAGACGAAGAAGTTAAAGTTGTATATGAAAAAGTAGAGGATGGGAAAACGTAGTATCCATGAAAAGAGCAGCAAAGGAAAATAAACTTAAAAAAATCAAAGATAATTTCAGAAAAGAAAGGAAGACCTTTTGTCAATCATAAAATACAGAACAACTATATGGTGATTAAAAAGTCTATCATCCGTAAAATATAAAAAAAAAAAAATACAGAGAGAGAAAAATGAAGTGAGAAGAAAAACATACAAGTGAGTTTAAACGTTTTGAAATGATAGACTGGAGGCTCTGCAATGGAATAAAAAAAAAAATCGAATGCACATATGGCAATGTAAAGAGGAGAAAAAAAAACATTAGTCAGAAATAAAAAATTAGAAAATAATGGAATGATATGCAGGAGAAATATGATTTATGTGAATGTATAAGATGTTTATGTATGTAAATAAGGCACTGCGGGGTTAAGATTTAATCTTCAATGGTATTTTAAGCGTTATAAATTATAATATTATATCCATGAAAAAAGAAATTTTAAAATGTTGCAGTATATTTAATCAATTAGGTATTATACTTTATTGAAAATATAATTAGTCATGATTTGAAGGGATATAAATTTTTAATAGTTATAAAACAAGAAAAGGACATCTAGAAATATATAAAAATCTATGTAGGAAATGGAAAAATAAATAAAAAATTTACATTATCAAGTATTAAGTAAGAAATTATAAATGATCTTTCACTATAAACATAAATAAATAATTGATTCTAAATTGTTCAAAAATAACCAAAAAAAAAGGATTATAACAGTTTCTGTAATATTAATGATTGCGTAAATATTATATACACATACATGCGTATTAATGTTAATCTCAAATAACGAAAAGAGTCCTTATCAGTTTTGAGTTAGTAACAATCATTTGATGAATTAGGGAAATCATTTAATGTATTGACTATATTTGTTCGAATTTTCAGCGTATTTTCATAAAATCGCTTTGGTTATCTACGTTTGTACGCATAGGTGTATTAAAATCAATTCTTGTAGTTATTACTCAGACATAAGTGTAACAATATTGAAATATGGGGGTTGGCGCGCAGAGCGCGCAGGGGACAAAGCCCCACTAGTATATATAATAATCTATTGTTTCCTTCATGAATATAATTATGAATATTATATATATATATATATATAATTATATTCATGAAGAAAACAATAGATTGTTTTGTAAAGTACAAAAATAGTTTAATCCTGAAATTGAAGTTTTACAATGAAATAAAACAGTATATCGATGCATGTTATTTCGGTCCAATAGAAGCAGCAAGGCGCTCACAAGCATATGCTATTTGCGGTAGAAGCTATATCGTAGTTAATTTGCTCATTCATCTTGAAAATAAGGAAAAAATAGTATTTAAAGAAACAATAATTTCTGAATGTGTAGATAATTATAAAATACAACTAACAGAATGGTTTGAGTTGAATAAAATAGATGATTTTGCCAAAAATTTTGAAGTATGTAAACATTCTTGAAGATCATATTTTAAATGAAACAATGAAACAATGGAAAAAGCGACAACTTTGTAGGAGAAATAATGCAATCGGTAGATTAAGTGTTATTTCTCCAAAAGACCAAGAAAGATTTTATCTAAAATTAATATTAAACAAAAAAAAAGGTTGTACTTCATTTGAAGATTTAAAAACATACAAAGGAAAATTATACAGCAGTTTTAAAGAAACAGCAACAAGTATGGGTTTTATTGAACATGATTTAAAAATTTTAAACATTTTTGAAGAAGCAAGTGTTATTAAGCTATCGAATCAATTAAGAAAATTTTTTGCATTGTTTTTACTTGCAGAAAATATTCAAGGTAATGATATATGGAGATAATATGAATCAAAATTTACTGAAGATTTTGTTGAAAATAAAATAAATCAAGCTCTTTTTTATTTAAGCAGTCTTTTTGAATCAGAAAAATAGTCTTGTAAAAACTTTAATTTATCTATTGCAGAAAATATTGTTTTGGATGTGGAAAACAATGTCGAATAAATTCAATACAGTTTAAAAATGTTTAATAATTTTTATCCTGAATTAAACGAGAAACAAAAGTATATTTTTAAATGTATATGTAATAGAAATAATAAGTTTTTTTTATTGGTGGTCCAGAAGGATTTTGAAAAACATTTTTATACAACACCAAAATGTATTATTTTATTTCTATAAAAATAAAACTTACATAAATGGCGTGGACAGGTATTGCGTCAAATCTTCTTCCAAAAGGTATGATAATTAGTGTAACTTTTAAATCACCATTAGATTTGAATAATATTAAAAGTTAATTTCTAGAATTTAAATTGAATTGAGAAACAATTTAAAGAAGTTGATCGAATTATATGGGACGAAGCTTCTATGATACCGAAGAAAGCATTAGAAATTGGTGAGAAAACTTTGAGAGATTAATGTAATAATGACAAACCAGTTGGAGGTAAATTAATCGTTTTAGTTGCAGATTTCCATCATATTTGACTAGTTATTAAAAATAGTAATAGATGCATAATAGTAAACGAAACAATAAAATCATCATATATATGTAGATTCTTCGGAATTTTCAAATTAAATAGTAATATTCGATCAAAGGTTAACAATTTTTTGAAAATTTTAAATATTGGAAACGGAATAATAAAAAAATCCAAAATTCCAGATAATTGGATAACTTTAGACGTTTGCTTGAAAATATTTAAAAAAATTTTATTTCAAATATTAATTGTGTGATATTAACTACTCATGATAAAGACACTATTTTTTTAAATAATAAAATTTTACATAATATGGAAGGAATGAAAGTAACGTATTTCAGTATAGACCAAGCAACAAAGGAGTTGATAAATCTGATGACCACATTTATATTAATTATTCGATAGAAATGTTAAATAACATTCGGAAAGATCTTCCCCCGCATAAAGTAAATTTGAAAATGAAAGCAATAGTTATGTTGATAAGAAATTTAAGTAATAAAGATGGACTTTCCAATGGTACACGATTAAAAATAACTAAATTATATAAATTCAACATAGAAGTTGAAATTATTACAGGTGAAAAAATTAAAAGTAAAGTTTTTATACATCAAATAACTTTTTCTTATGTGAGTAATACTTCATTATACTTCGATTTACACAGTAATTAATTTTCAATTGTCTTAGAATTTGCGATGTCTATAAATAAATCTCAAGGTTAAAGTTTTGACAATATAGGTCTTTACTTCAAAAAGCCATCATTTTCTCATGGACAATTGTATGTAGCATTGTCCAGATGCAATACGGCAGAAAATATATTCATACAATTTCAGTCAATTGATAACATTATTATTGACAATATTGTTTGGAAAGAAATTTTCATTGATGACAATTAAAAATTTATTCTGTTGTTTAATGTTAATCTCTTCAATTAATTTTTTTTAAAAATATTTTCAGTTTAAATGAGACTTTAAAAGTGCACTATGCCTGTTTAATTTGTATGACTAAAGTGTTGTAAAAAAAGCTTATAAAGTAACACTTGTCATACAATACCATAGGTTACTTAAAGCTACAATAATTCTTATGCTACCAAGATGGATCGGGAAACCACTGTAAAAAACAGTGCCCCTGAATTATTACCGCGAGGTGAAGTGGAAAAATCATTAAAATAATAATTCTTTGAATTTGTACACTTATACATCGGTTTAAATTAATTAATACAAAATATTTAATGATTGCTTAGGGGTGGTTTAAATTAAATTCCTTAAATTCTTGATATAAATGATAAATTTATATGATTTTAAGGATAGCTGAAAAAAACTGAAAAATTTGTAATTTTTTTTTTTATGGGGGGTGGAGAGGGGGAACCGAAAAATTAGAATAATGGTTTTTAGGGGGTTGAAGTAGGGGCTAAGTGGGGTTGAGGGAGGAACAAACAAATGACAATCATACAAAACACGTAATTGTGTAACGAATTCGCCCCTGATTTGTGGGGAGTCCGAGGGGGGTGAGGGGGGTTAGAGTGGCGGGTAATATTTTATCCATGTAACTATATATATAGTTGTATGCTATTAGGGTAAGTACTAGCTCCCCACCGCGCCCCCTCAGTTCCCCCCCCCCCCAAAATAAGATAAAATTCGATTCTTTTTACCGTAAAATATGACCTCAAATATTTTGAGCTAGCTCTCCCCAGCTCCCCCCCAAACATGTTTTTCCTTTCGTAATAAATTTTGCCAACACTATTACTTTCTTATAAGTATACAAATACCTACATGAAAAACCAACTGTTATGAAAATTAATTATGTAGCAATTAATAATAATAAACAGAATAACGATGTTTATAATTATACACCAAAAATTTATGATTATACGTATGGAAGCCGTGGACAGAATCCTATATATTGAAACGAAAAGTATTATTTGGATCTTATGGAGATAGATTTTGTATATATCATTATAGATCTAAAGAAAATTCTGGAATTAGCGATAAGACAAGCTTTTCTGCTGACGCATTTAAATACCTACACGCAAAATACTACTCTTGAAGGTGTTAAAGCTTCTCTCGGCATTATTTATGCTAAGAATTTGCGCTATGGTACTTAATAGAGTAATTTTTTATAAGAATATATCCATCATAAAAAAAAAAGTCTTGCTTAATATATAAAAATTAAAAGCACAGGACAAGACAGAATTATGGAAAACTGTTTCAAGAATTTACAAATAATATGGACTATTGATTTGACAAACAAATTTCATAGCTGATAGGCTAAGATACATATTATCGAAGCGGGGGCAATAGAATGAATCTATCAAATTCATAAGACAGGGAAGAAGTAGAAGTACTTTAAAACTTGAGAGGAGTGGCTTTTCAAATGTAACCTACAGGATTTGAGAAATTATAGTTGCTGAAAATGTGAAAATCGGTAGAGAAATAAAAATAAAAAAAGAGAGTTAGGCTGCTATCAAAATAAAAGGAAGAACAAGATACCATATTTTTGTACAAAATAATTTAATTGAAAGCAAAAATTTAAGAGAAATAAGTATAAAAATGTTAAAAATAATCTAAAATATTCAAAAAAACAGTTAATTACGGCCAGGGGCTAACAAATTTATTACAAACTATGAAAAAGAAAAGGCAAGGGTGCCTATAAAGCCTGGTACTTTTAAGTTTATTTATCTAAAAAATAAGCGATAAGTGGATCTAAAATAATACAGGAGGTGTAACAGTAAGCAAACCCAAAATTAACTGTCCCAAATTATCTAATGAGGTTGTTTAAGGCGCCTAGCATTTTGAAGACAGAAAACATATGTAGAAAGACATAAATAAATAAAGTGCAAAAAATATACTGGAAGTAAACACAAAAAAAAGAAAATGTTGATTTTTAGAAATGAATAAGATATAAAAACAGATCTGTTTGAATTTGAAGTGGATGCATTGGAAGTTAAAAACTAGGACATGGACCGAGGAGTGTGGTCCCAACAAAAAATTTACCCGGCATGAAAAAAAACGTCAAATCGGGAGCAAAGGACAGTTGAAGCAGTTTTAGGCTTAAGCAAAAGAGGTAAAGTAGAAAGTTTAAATCAAAGATTATTTTTCATGGATTAAATATAAAATTATATCGCACCGCACATACGTGGCGGAGACTTGTGTATGATAGGGGGGACTCCCCGTTCCTCGCCCCTCTGAGCGAAACTCCCAAACCTCCTTAAATCGTCTGATCTTTTAACACCCTTACCACATTTTTTACAAATTTGTTGTTTATGTCCTTCATTATGAATTAATATATGTCTATTTAAATGTGTCGATCTTTTAAAACTTTTTGAGCATTCAACACATTTAAATACTTTTTCCTTACTATGTTCTTTGAAAAATAAGATTTGTCTATAGTTTAATGTTGTACTGTTTATATATTTATTACATTTTTTTTTAAATTAAAATTACATAAAATATGAGTGATAAAAAAAGTAAAATATGAATACCTGTAAAAAAAATAAATTACTTTGATGTAACAAATTTTAAGTCTGATAAATTTTTCAAATTTCATTTACACATTTTACAATACATCGAGTAGAAAAATTTTGTTCATAACAACCAAACATTGGAATTTACGCAGTCAAAATATTCTAAACAGTAGGGAGTCTCTTTAGCTGAAAAAAAAAATAAAAAAATCACTAGAAATTATGAAAGCTTTTCAAATAAAATGTTGGTAATTGTATAAAATGTGTAAATAGTGCAAAAAAAATGTATAGAGCATAAATGCATTCATTCGACGTAATTATTGTACTAATATAAGTATATAGATAATCTTATATTATTGTAATATAGATGTGATGGAATTTATTCAAAAGTCCGATTATTTTTAATATGTTCATCATAGCTTTTATAGTTGTTCTATGAGTATTTAAAGTAATAGTAAAGGAGCCGGTAAGTTAACCCAAAAAAGGGTATCATATTTGTTCTATATAAATGCACTCGGTAATATGTGCCAAGTTGAGGTTGATTATTTGTTATTTAAAATCACAATCCATCACGACTGTGTATTTGTCCGAAGTCCTAGCCTCAGCAATCGTTTTTTCCAATGTTCCATTATTTTTTGAATTAAAAGTTTTTTTATAAGAAATATTTTCAAAACAGGACCAAAAAAAAATGAATACATTTATAAATAAAAAAAAATTTAAATATATTTCAATAATCATTTTTATATTGAAGAATAAAGCTTCTCTAATAAATTATAAGCTTCTTTAATAAATAAGAGAAAGATTGATCATTATTTAAGAAAAATTGATTATTGATTATAAGAAATTTTATATATTCATGAGATAATTATTAAAACGATTTATCTTATGAATATTAATAATTGGAAAATTGGCAAGCAGACCGCGCAGGTAGGCGAATATACATATGGAATAAATATCCTAAAAAATTAGGACAGTTTACGTAATGTAATTACAGGTAGCAGAAGAACTAAAAATGAAAAAATCTATAAAGCTACAAATCATTGCAAATTGATAAACAGGATTCCACAATAATTAAGCAAAAAATATGGATAATAGATAAATTCATAGAATACTATAGAAATAAAAGAGGGAGTAGAGATAGAATTAAAGACTAACGCAAAATTCATAAATAGAATAATAAGAGGTAAAAAAATTAAACAAACCTAAGAAAACTAAGAAAAGGAGCAGAAAGCAATATCCGAGTGAGTTTTGGAGAGCTATTTAAAAATTAAAACAGGAAAAAAGAGGGATCGTAGTAAGGAAAGAGGCATAAAAAAATAATTTAAAAAAATCGTCAACAGATAACAATGATACATCTTATACGAAAAACGAATAAAGTAGTATTGGAATCAACAGCAATGCCGAAAAAGATTTTACGAGGATGTATCCATCATTGACTGAAAGAATGTCTGTGTGAAAATAAAAAAAAAAATAAAAGACGCAAAAAAATACAGAATTATGGAAAACTGTTTGAAAAATCTGCAAATAATTTGGATGATTAAATTCAAAAACAAAATTTATAGCTTATAGACTTACACACATCCTATCGAAGAGTGGGAAATAGCAAGAATCTATCAAATTTACAAGGCAGGAAAGGAGTAGAAGGGCGTTAAAACTACAGAAGAGTTGCGTTTTTAAATGTAGTATTCAAGATATTACCAATTATAATCGTTGAAAAAGTAATAAAATGTCTAGATGAGTGTAAAATAATAAAAGAGAGTCAGGCTGGCATCAGAGCAAAAAGAAGAACAAGGTGCCGTATTTGTGTACTAAATAGTTTGATTGAAAATAAAATAGGGGAAATGGGCAATAAATTATATGGTGTTTTTGTAGACTTCAAAATAGAATTTGATAACATCAATAGAGAAATGTTCCGAGTCAAATTATATATGAGAGAGATAAGTATCAAAATGAAAAAAATCTTGAAAAGAATCTAAAAATGTACCAAAAACAGGTAATCACGGTCGGTGGCAAACAAATTTGCTTAAAAAAAAAAGGGGGTAGGGCAAGGGTGACTACGTAGCTTGGTAATTTTAAGTTTATTTATGGAGACTATCGATGATAAGTTGATGTAAAATAATACAGGAGGTATAACAGTAGGCAAACTCAAAATGTACTGTCTTAAATTATTTAATGACGTCGTTTTAGGTGCCCAGCAATGGAAAGACAAAAAAACCACGCAGAAAGACTTATATAAATATTGTACAAAAAATATACTGGAAGTGAGCACAAAAAAATCTTCATTTTTAGGAATTAAAAAGGATAAAAACAGATATTTTTTAATTTGAATTGCAGGCATTGGAAGTTTTAAACGACGACATGGACCGATGGACCCAGGAGTGTGGTTCTAAGCAAAAAATTATCGTGGCACACAGAAAAAACCACAGGTAGGGTGCAATGAGCAGTCAAAGCAGTTTTAGGCCAAAGCAAAAGAGCTAACGTAGAAAGTTTAAATTAAATATAATTTTTCATGGACTAAATGATGAAATTAAATTGCACAAACGTAGCTGAGACTTGCCTATGAAACAGAATAAAAATATGTAGAAATAATAGAAGGCAGACTCAAAATATGAAGATGAGTTTAGATGCAAAGACAAAAAGGTACATACGGAAGCTGGAGGCGAGCAAGGTAGGCATGGATTTGGGAATGAAAAAGGAAAGAAAAAGCGGAAAAAATAGATTCAGATTTACAAATATCATGTTGGGTTCAAATGCAAATACACCAGGATATATATAAGAAATGGAGGCGGGAAGGGTTAGCCTAGAAATAGGCATGATAAAAGGGAATAAAATCACATTTTGGACATAACAAAAATGGACAAGAGCAGGTGGCCTTATTTATGCCTAATCGAAGAATTAACGGACTTAATCGATAAAAATCATTCGAAATAGGCAACGATGATAAAGTTGTGTAAAAAAAATTAGAGGATTGAATAACGATAGAATTTATGAAAAGAGCAACGAAGGAAAATAAACTTGACAAAATCAAAGGTAATTTTACAAAGGAATGGAAGACTTTAGTCAATCAGAAAATACAAAAAAACCATATGGAAATTGACAACTCTATCATCTGTAAAATGTAAAAAAAAGAAAAAAGCTGAGAAAAAAATAAAGCAAAAAGAAAAAGATATGGGTGAGATTAGAAGT